>CM018916.1:8778784-8781284 GCA_009663005.1 Actinidia chinensis
AGGACCTCTTACTCCCGAGGACATCCCCATGGTCGTCGTTCCTCCTTCAGTTGAGAAGGAGACCAATATTATGACTCCAGACGAGTTAGATCTACTTAGGGAGTCTTATTCCTTTCCTCCACATGTGCAACTTAGAATACCCGAGGAGGGAGAGACAATAACATCTACTCACCCGGGTGAGGTGGCCTTTTACGAGGTTGCTTTTTCCGTAGGCCTTCATTTTCCAATTCACTTGATAATCAGGTTGATCCTCCAATTTTACAATATTTGCCCCGCCCAGTTCGTCCCCAAAGCGTGGCAAAGCGTCACATGTGCAATATCGTTGTGGTGTGCATATAAGTACGCCACATCCATTTTCTAGTTCAGGAACCTATTTAGTTTGAACAATAATCCTAAGCCGGACCATGGCTGGCTATACTTCAAAGCGAGGTACAAGAAGACTCTGTTCGGAGGATACACCAGCAATGTCAAGGGGTGGAAGAGAAAATTTTTCTTTGCCTCGGGAGATGACTTGGAGTTCTTTGAAGGTTTATCTCGGGAATATGGGATTCCGAGGGTCCCAAAATCATGGGGCATCCCAGATCGCTCACTTTTTACTAGAATATTTTGTGCACTCTTAAGATGTTCAAGCATTAATACTCAATTCTATTTTCAGATAAAAGATGTAACAACCCTCCCAGATTGTACGAGGATGAAATTAAAAGAGTTGAACACGTTTTCAGCTCAATAGAGGAGAAAGGGCTTTACTCGGTCCCAACACTCCTCGAGTCCAAACCCTTCTATAGGGTCTTTGGTCCTCCCAAGCCCGTGGCGTCTGGTGAAGAGAATAAGGGTGAGGACCGGCCTGCAGATGGTGTATCTGCTTCTTCGGGCGACACGGGTGAGTCCCGCCATTCTCGAGATGAACATATTCAACGTGACGGCTGTTCCTAAGATGAATCACTAGAATACGTAGGGACAATTTGGAAGGAACTAATGAGGGTTTTACCCCACATCCCTAGCCTAACCCTGCTAAGGTGGTTAGGGGGAAAAGTTCGTGATCCTATCTTGGGTTTAGGATCAGTAAGTTCGAGCTTGAGCTCAGATTCCGAGTCAAAATCTTGGTCGGACTCAGGGCTCCCACCCGAGCTTAGATCGGATGGTAGAATCTTTGCCTTTCTTAAGTATTTTATTCCTTCTATTGACTAAATATTTTTTTATTTTGCAGCCATGTCGAAGAGGATCATCTTTAAGAAGCTCGGTCAAAATGTGGAGAAATCTAAGGCTAAGAGCCTGACAATGAAGCCTACCCTGGCGAAGGGGTTGGTGATAGGCGAGAAACATCTGAGAGAGGACTCTGCTAGCTTGCCTGGCCAAAAAAGTGAGGGTGCTGACAGTTTTAAGGGGAAAGAGGCTGTCCCATAACCCGAGCCCAAGAAGAATGTGGTGGCGGCGAAATCTTGCAATGAGCTCAAAAGCCACTCCTGTGATAAAGCCTGGGGAGGGCACCTCGGTCAGTCCTGGCGCAGGTTTGGGTCCTAGAGCCTTTTTTCTGGCGAGCCCCTCTGTTGCCGAGAAGATCCTAAGCGGAGTGATCCCACTTGTTGACCAGGAGAAGGTAAAACATCTAAATTTTGATCATACAGCCATGAGATTCTTTCATACTCTTGTCCAAGTATCACGTCGGCTCCGATCATGGCTTTTCCCTTAACATTTTATTCGGTTTGTTCTAAAAAGTCATCTTTAGCATGCGCTTGTATTTGGGTCATCCCTGGTCGTACAAGGCAAGTAAGCGTTGGAAGAGTCGGCCCTTCAGCAAGGTCGAGCCGCATCTCTTGAGGGCAAGGCATCTTGCTTTTAGAAGCTGGCCAGTGATTTGGAGAAACAGTTGGCCGAGGCTCAAGCGCAAGAGCAACAGGCTGCCAATGAGCTAACCAAAGTGAAAGAAGAATAAGACGCTTTTGCCAACAAGCTAGAAAAGTCAGTAGTCTTGGTGGGGGGAGCTAAGGGACAACATGGTTCAGTCTAAAGAATTTGTCGTGGAGGAGTTCAAGTCCTCATCTGAATTTGAGGTGGCAGTTGAAAATGCTGCCTCCAAATATTTTTGTGAGGGCTTTGGTTTCTGTAATCGGTAACTTCATCGCCATCATCCTAACTTGATCACGGACCTCGAAGGCATGGGCTTTTATCATGACCTGCTTGCCGAGGAGGATGAGAACAAGGACGAGGAGGACGGGGGGAAAAGAAGAACGAAGAGAAAGACGATAATAACCCATTTTCTTCCTAAACACTTGTAATTTTTTTATTTTTTGGGTAATGGCGACCTGTAACTCCATTTTTATGAATGAAAAGTTCTATTTTCTATATAGGCTTCCTTGATGGTAGTATATTTTTGTATGTTTTGATGATCATGAAATAATTGAAAATTAATTGGTGAGACACTCTTTGGCAACCATCACTTAGTCTTTTTGGCAAACAAAAGAGCTTAGTGACTTTATGGAAATCCCTACTAATTTAATTA
>CM018916.1:8783784-8786284 GCA_009663005.1 Actinidia chinensis
GATGTCTCCGACCTAAAGAAGCAAATTATGTGATGAGAGAAATCCATGAAGGCATCTGCAGGAACCACTCAAGGAGGAGGTCATTAGTCAGAATGGCAGTTCGCCAAGGGTACTTCTAGCCTCGAATGGAACAAGATGCAGCGACATACACTAGGAAATGTGATAAATGCCAAAGGTTCGCTAGTGAACTTCTTTGATGACATTGGCTTTGATGAGTTTAACTACTTCTTCATCTATGACTTTCAAGTGTTCGGGGGTGAATTTCCTTCTTTTTTGGCGAATTGGGGGATGGTCAAGGTTGTGAACAACTTGTGAACGGCGACCTAATGATCAATGCCCGGTACATCACCCTGTGACCAGGCGAAGACATCATAGTTTTTCTTTAAAAATTCCACTAGTGTAAAACACTAATCTTCAGCCAGCTCGGTCTTGACCATGACATGGCGATCTGAATGGTCGGGATGTATGGAGATCAGAGTAATTTTCTCTAGAGACTTGGTGTTCTCTATTTTTCTGGGATCTTCCAAGGTAATCTGTTCCACCTCGTCCCTCAACACCTCTATCTTGCCATTGTTGATCTATAATTGCATTGGGTACTAGGTTTTGGGGGAGGTTCAACCTTCCTGGCCGAGATGAAGCATTGTCTGGCCACTTTTTGGCCCCCTTTTGCCTCACCTACTCCGGTTGACGTAGGAAATTTCATCTTCAAATGGTATGTAGAAGTAATGGCCTTGGTTCCTCCTAACGTTGGGCAACCTAAGATTGCATTGTACGGTGAATGACAGTCTACCATAATGAAATCCGCCAAACAGTAGTCTGGTGGGGCTCCGTTCCCAAAGTTATTGGTAGTTTGATCCAGCTAAGTGGGTGCATTGTATTACCTCCAAATTCGATTAGGGGAGTGTGGAAAAGATGCAGTTTATCCAACCCAATCTTCATCTTATCGAAAGCCGAGATAAACAAGATGTACGCAGAACTTCCATTATTGATTAAAATTCTTTGCACTTTAAAATTGGCTATTGTTACAGATTTTACCAGGGCGTCGTTATGGGGGAGATGCAGGCCCTTCAAGTCGTCGTTGGTAAAGGCAATGGGTTAGTGAGCAACAACTAATGGCGAGGAAAGGTTGTATACTTCTTCTTCAGCTCGCCCACTGGCACTTCGAGTGTGTCTTTTCCAGGACGAGCTTAAACATCCCCCAGATCCAAATCCTCCATGGATTACTTGTATATTGCCAGCCGTGGGCCTTTGTCCCACATTACCCTTTTTTGAGCGAATTAGGCTATTGGCGATCACTAACATACTTTCTCAGATATCCCTTCTTGATGAGGTCGGCTATCTGTTCTTTCAATTGGAAACAATCTTCAGTGTTGTGTCCATGATCTCAGTGGAACTCACAGTACTTGTTCTTGCTTCTTTTGCGAAGATCGTTTTTGATCTTTCCAAGACACTTGATGAATTCTTCGTGCTTGATCTCTATGAGCACTTGGGCGATGGGAGCATTGAGAGATAACAACACCAACTCAGGGCAATGAGGTGGAGTGTGAGGGCGTCTATCATTGGTTTTTCTTTTCGAATCAAGATCTGGTATCTTGTTCCTCATCTCTTCCCTATGATCAGTTCACTTGGAATCAAGTTCTTTTCTCCTATAGTTGTCTCTTCCTCGCCTCTGTCGTTTGGCCTCGGCAAATTCCTATGCGACAATATACTTGTCAGTTTTGCTTTTGAGAGTTGATAGATTGTTAAGGACATTTTTGGAAAGGGAGTCAAACAACGGGCCTGGGTAGAGTCCTTCCATCATGGCCATGATCACCACTTTATCACTAAGATCTTCCACTTTTAAGATAGTCTGGTTGAATCGCTTCACGTAGTCCTTCAAGATCTCAATCTCCTTCTGGTGAATGGTGAAAAGGTGAGAGGCATTCTTCTGCTTGACTCAGCAACTCATGAAATTGGCAATGAAGAGCCTACTCAGGTCATCAAATGAGTCAACAGTTCTTGGAGGCAGCTTTCTGAACCACGATCTTGCGGATCCTTTTAGGGTTCCAGAGAACACTTTGCACATTACCTCGTTTGAGTATCCCTAAAGTGACATTAGGTTCTTGTATGAATCCGAGTGGTCCATAAGATCAGTCTTCCCTTCATAGATCCCGAGCGTAGTGGGTAGCTTAAACCTGGATGAGACTCTGGTTCTCATTATTCTCTCTGTGAACAGGGGTTCGGTCTATCTAATCAGAGCATCTACGGTAACTGGCGCACTTGTACCGGTGTTGATGGCGTCAATACGGGCGTCCAAGTCTCTAATCCTCTAGGTAGTGAATTTATCAAGACGTTTGAGTGCCTAGTTGTCTCGGCGATGTGACCTTCCCCTTCTTCTGACCTCCTTGCCTTCTATTTCAGGAGTTAGGCTGGACGACCGGGACTCTAACAACATATGACTTCTTTCTCACCTGGGATGTGGATTAGGTGTTTGGTGTCGCCTACTTCTTGCTCGACCAGT
>CM018916.1:8793784-8801284 GCA_009663005.1 Actinidia chinensis
TAAAAATATAAGTTAAAACTTTTATTAATATTATTTTGGACTTGTTTAAAAGTTGGATTTTCAAATTATACAAAACAATGGTGCACTATAAAAGTAAATTTCAAGAGACCAACAGTGTGTCCGATACAGGGACCGCGCCAACTTATTGTGAAATTAGACAATTTAAATAATATTTTTTAAAATTAGGGTAAATTTTATTGACTTTTCTTAATGTTTTTGACAAATAGTCACAATCTTTGTGTAGTTATAAAAATAGTACCGATTCCCCTTAATTTTAAAAATATTGTTAAGATTTTTTCTTGAATCTAATTTTTGAGTAAAAATGATAAATAGCTTGACAATATTTTTGAGAAATTCAATATTATTTCTGAAACTATAAGATAAATGACTTTATTTGTCAAAAATCTTAATCTTAAGGGATATCAGTGAAATTTACCCATAAAACTAAGGAAGTTATTGATATTTCAAAATTAATAAATGAGATAGCTATACTTCACGTAAAGATAATATATTGGTCGTATATTGTACGTAGGGTGGTTAAAAAATCCTGAAATTGGGGGGGGGGGGGGGATGAACCGGACCGAACCGAATCAAACCGTGCCTTTTGGATTGGTTCTTTGTTTAATGGTTAGGTTCTGGTTTTTTCAAAAAAATTAAGAACCGTAAATTTGGTTCCGTTACCGATTTTTGTTTTCAACCGTGGTTCGACCCGAACCGAACCGATTATATATATATAATGTGTGTATATATATAGTATATATATACACAACCATATTTACTTAGAACCTACACCTAACGCTGTAATTCCACCTATCGGCGTGATTATTTTTTGATTTCTCCCAACAATATTTTCAATTCCCATGGATCTTAGGATACTCTTTCCCCTTCCCATCAAAAACCCGTCCAACCTTTTTCTCTATTTCAGATTTATCAATATTGTGGAAATTTATTTCTCATCACCATTTTTTGATATCTACACTCCAAAATAGGAGTGTAGAAATCAAATCATATGGTATTGATTTCTACACTCCTATTTTGGGTGTAGATATCAAAAAATGGAGTGTGAAATATTTCCCTAATTTTTTTCTTTTATTATCCTTAATGAATTTCTTTTTCAGTTCATCGTTTATTCCTTTTTTTATTGTTATCCATTATAAATTCTAAACGTTTATGAGTATTAATTGCTAATTTAGAGTGGTTGAATAATATCAGTTATGAGTCAATCTCTGAACTATTTATTTACTAAATTTTGGTTCCTGACTTAAAATATTAATAAAATTATGAGTTATTTTAACGAATACTTTGTAATTTTATATGTATAAAAATATTTGGAAATTTGAATTGGATTAATTCGGACCGAGCCGCTAAAACGGATTGATTTTGATTTGGTTCTATAATACTTGTATGGTTAGGTTCCGATTTTATTTTTTTAAATAACGGTAAACATGGATTGGTTTATGGATTCTTATGGAACCCGACCAATCCAGATCATGGACACCCCTAATTGTACTTAAAATTTCTCTGCATACGTATCCTACATGAAAGCCATAGGTGGACATGGCAGACAACACATTGCTGAGTCAGCATGTCACAATCACGGGCCCACCTGCTATCTTGTCCCACCCGATCCAGGGTGAAAGAAACGTCCGGCGCATTTTAGAATGAAGCATCTAGCACGCCAAGGGCAGAAATTATTAACTACTGTAGGTCCTATGCACTTTATCATATGGTCCACGCATTTGTCTCGCTCTAATGTTGTGTTTCCATTATGTTTGGTAGAAGAAAAAAAAAAGTTGAAGAAATGAAGGGTTAATTAGTATGGATCTTACATATAGAAGATTTTATGTGATACGTACTATCAAGAAGTAATTGTTTAGCCTAATTTTTTTTATTAGTTAATGAACAAAATTAACCTTATTAATTAGATTTTAACAATCTATAACCCACAATACACAAATTACATACATTTCACCATGTAGTATTCAAATTAATTAGGATTGACCTTATATATAACAAACTGTGGGGTTATGAGTACTTGAATAGATGGAGAGAAATTGAATATAAACACATGCGGTAGTGTAGTGAAGGTTGGAGTTAGTTGCTGGAAGCTGTTGGTTCCTGTACCGAACTACTAGGCAATAATTGTGAAAATGATTGGCGAAACTATTTCAAAAAACTGCTCTTCAACTGCAAGTTACTGACACAAAAATATAACATAGTATCTAGATCGAGTTTTATTAAGTTAAGAGTACTGAATTATATACTACTTTAAGACTAAGACTAACTTATATAATAGTTCGACGCGTGCTTAAACGCGCCAACTGTCACGTCACTAGACATATTACAACTCGGCAAATGCCTAGACACCTAAACTCGCTAACCGTTATGTTAGTGAGTAGGGGGCTGACTCAGCCATACTCTTCGGTTCTTGTTGGTGGCTAGTCATCATGTCGTCGATGTCTCGGTCCAAACATAGGGGCTATTAGAAGAAATTTCGCTGTATTGGCTACCTTTTTGTCCTCTGATGTGCCTTGAGATTGTCGCCGACCATTATTCCTCGACCAAGTTTCGGCGCAATGATCCTATTGAGCTTGCTATACAGCGACAGCTCGACAGCGGTGCTTGTCCTAGCTCGGACAAATCAAATATTCGGTAATATCTCGACCTAGCTCTGGCGCAGAAACCTCACCGACCTTGCTATATGGCGACAGTTTTACGAAAGTGTTTGCCCTAATTCGATCGAAACTAATACTTGTTATTTTATATACTATCCCTTTCACAACCCTATTAATATTTCGTTACGCTTTCCATTTTATTATATTCGTTAAGCTTTCATTTCATTGGGATATGTATCTAGTATGAAATTACTATTTTGTCATTGCTAAATAATGATTTTCCAAATTATTTCCATTTTTTTTCAATCTCAAATATGTATAAATTTCGATCATCAAATCTAATTATTATTACTTGTGAAATTGTCCCTTTCATTTCCAAAACAAGCTAATTTTTGGATTTTAATGATATTTTAAATTTTTATTATATTTTTAATTTTTCAACACATCATAAGTGGAGGAATAAAAAATATAAATAAAATAATACTCTTTACAAAAAAAAAATCTATAATATAAATCACAATTACGTTTGAATTTTAAATATATCTCACGCTATCTACGGTTGAAATTCATTTAAATTAATCTAACAACTGAAATTTCACTTGAAATTATTTTTTCCCGTCCAAAAATATCGCTTCTTTCTTCTCAAAAGATGTGGGACTCATATAAGTTCTTATTCAATGGACAAAAAATCTTTAAAGATGGGCATATGTTTTATCTATTGAATTATTTTTTTAGTAAAATGTCAGAAAAAAAAATTAAAATACCTCTTTTTTTTCCCTCATTTTCTCCTAAACTAGTAACAAATTTCAAAATCCTTATGTTTTCTTAATTTGGTTCTCTTTTTGGTAGCACTAATATCTCTTCGTATATGCATGTAATGTACTTTATATCTGACGTTTTATATCGTATCCGGTTTTTTATGATTTGTAAACTCTAAATAATTATTTTTTTTACGTAGTGCCCGGCATGGACAATTATTAAATCCATCAGAAAATGTCATAAAAATAACATTATAAAATATATTTATAAATAAAATCAACTTTTACTAACTATCAAAATAAAAAACTCATATTCAAATCATCTAAAGAAAAAAACTCATATTCTATCACATTTCCCTTTTGTTTTGTGGCCTTCTTCTGAGAGCTGCTACGCGCCCCCCCTCTGACCAAAACCCCTCCTGACCCCACCCTCGAAAATACCATTATGTCCCCTGCCTTGCCCTACCCCCGCATCCCTCACTCTAATCGCCGTTTTTTTTTTTTCCTTTCCTTTTTTAATAATTTTTTTTTTAAAATTTTTTATCAAATATTTTTTTTGGTTGTAGATTTTGGGAGTTATACTTAAAAAAAAAACCAATCACACGTTGTCAAATATGTAATAATAAACAAAAAAAAAAAGAGATCCATGCAAAATATAAACGGATACCTATATTAACTTTTATTAAAAATATTATTAAAAATTTTATACTTTTCAAGCGCCATGTTGAACGAAAGAATATCAAACTATAAAAAATCTTGTTCATTTTTTTAATTTGTGTATTTTTTTAGTTTTTGTTTTTTTTAATCATTTTTTTTATAATTGTACTCTTTATTTATTGTTAGTCGCAATTTTTAGTGTCATTATTTATTAAATTAAAAAAAAAATTAAATCTATAAAAATGTTTAAAAACTGCATCCGTCACATCTTGAGAGGAGTATTTAAAGGGAGGGTAGGTTGGTGAGTAAATTTAAAATGGGAGTTTTTGACATGTGTCAAGGGTTGTGGGGTAATTTAAAAAGGGAGTGAGAGGGTTTGACTATTGTCAAGAGTTGTGGATAATTCATCATGGAGAGGAGGGTTCTGACATGTTAAGATTGGTGGAGAATTCAAGATGGAGTCGGTTCTGACTGTGTTCCAAACTTAAACCAAAAAACAAATTAATGAAAAAAACAATAAACAAAATTTGATTAAAATAAACAAACTAATAAAGAACAAACACTAAGTCACATAAAAAGGGGGTTCTGAAGAAGAAGAAAACAGCTCAAAAAAACAAGGGGTTAACTGAAAAAAAAAAGAAAAAGAAAGAGAGTTAATTTGGTTGTGGGGATGAGGGTGGAAAGTATTTATAGGAGAGGGGTATAGCGTAAAGAACCGGGGACATGAGGGGACGAGTGAGGGCTTTTCCGGGGAGGGGCGCGTAGCAATTTCCCTTCTTATTTATCGGTCCCACCGCTATCTAGATATTCCTTGATCCTACAACGATCATCCATCCAATCTTCCTACCGTGGCAGAGCTGCGAGATCCGCTGGCCATTTTAGAACAAGCCAGCTGCAAACCCGAGGAGGAGAAATTATCCCGTGCCTTTGGCTTTGTTTGAAACCTAGAGTACTTTTCATCTTCCCTTGTATGGTTTATATTTTTAGAAAGAACACATGATAGAATTTTCTTGTTTGGGGTAATGTTTTTCTTATCTGATTTTGTTTTTTGAATTTTCTTATTTTTGATAAAATTTTTTTACAATTTTGATTAAAATTTTATACTTATTTCATTTGATTATCTTATTAAGAACGAGTCTCAAATATCATTTTTTTTTTATTTAATTTATGAAAAAGTTCACTGAATATGAAAAAAATTATTTTATCCCAAATTAGATGAAAATTATTTTACTATTTTTTTTTATATTTTCGAACCCCTTCATCAAGTAACATAGGAAAAATATAAAAACAAATTGATCGGAGAAAAAGTTCATTAAAAACGAAAAAAATCTAAATTTAAAGTAGTTAAAAATTTTACCAAAACTTACCCCAAACGGGTTTTATTTTTAATATTTTTTTCAATTTTTTTATGTTTCTTATTTTTTCTTATTTATTTAAGTTTTTTCTCTTTTTTATATTTTTCTTCTCATTTTCATTCCATTTTCTTATAAAACCAAACAAGAAAGAAAAACACCAAAATTTTATTATAATATTATCTCAATTACTTTTTCTACTTTTATCTTCTTTGTTTTTTCTACATCCACAAATTGTTCCCTAATATAATATAAATCAAAATGTAATTATATTTATCCAGTGTTTTAAAAATCGGACTGGATTGACCGGTTCAACCGATTGAACCGTCGATCGGTCGAATAAACAATCGACGGTTAGGCGAACGTCACCTACCGATTTCTTTTTCGATCGATTTCTTTTCCGATTCGCTCAGCAATCCGATTTTCAAAATAAAATATTGTATTCATCTAGTTGACAATTTTGGCAAATGTCACCTACCATTCTATTGATATAAAAAAATTATGAGTTTTACTGCTTTAAATGGGCACACTTCTCCACCAATAATGTGGTGAGCGAACGTAACTGCGTAATATTTTCACTTCAAAGCTAATATTGGGGCCCATCATAAAAAAAAAATGAACATTTCATAATTTACAAAAGTAGAGGGGACCAAAATGAAACCCCAAAAAGTTTCTTTCACTTTTCTTCTCAGCTCCCAATATTTCCCTTTTTCACGTTCTAAGCCCTACATTAAAAGCTCAGGCTGCAACGACGAATAGTAGTTCGCCACGTCATCATCCAACTCCCAAAACCCATCACACGCCGTGATCTCATCCCCACCGTTGATTCCCCCCTCATCCCCACCGTCCGTTCGATTGGGTATCCCAAGCTCGTCATCGGACGCTTCAAGCAGGTGCCTCATGAACATCTCTCTCTCATCCTCCTCTTCCTCCCCCTTCCGGGTCGGATCCGAATCGTCTATCGGGTCGGACTCGGATCTGGGCAACGGGTCACAGGAGAGTTCTCGTTGGAGGGTGGTGAGGCATTGAGTGAAAGTCTTGGTTGGTTCGTCGTCCTTCGTCTTCGTCTTCGAGGAAAGAGGAAGTTCTTGTCGATTTTTGGCGTTCAGGTCTTCAACAATTTTGGGTTTTTCTTCTCTCTCTCTTTCTTCTCTCCTCTCTGGCGTTTTAGAGATGGGTTTTGCTCCTGGCTAGAGAGAGAGGAGAGGGGAATAGATGGATGAGGAAGAGAGTGGGGGGAGTGAGAGGATTCTCTAGAGGGAGAAGGAAATCGAAATTGAGAGCAATAATGCAAAAACAGTCGTACTATTGGTAGCTTTATGTGCTATATGGCTGCCTTTATTATTTTTGCCCAGTTTTGGCAGCAGTTTCTTTTTTTCCCTTTCGTTTGTTTTTTTTTGTTGTTGAAGTTTTTTTGCTTTAAAAAAAAATTTTAATATTTTTTAAAATATTTTTTTTGATTTCTTGGTTTTTGAATTTATTTGTTTTTAGTGAATTTTTTCGTTATTTGATCAAACTTTATCTTTTCATATTCCTATCGAGGAAAGGAGTCCGAATATATAAAAACATTTCCATTCGAAAAATTTAATGCAGAATGAAAAAACTTTTATCTTTTTTGATTTCTCGTCAAAAGAAGATTAAAAATATAAAACTTTTTTAAAACCAGAAAAAAACTTATTAAAATAAAAACCAATAGAATCCATAACCAAACCTGGCCGGTTTGGTGTAAGTTTCTTTTGTGATTTTTTGATATTTTAAAAACCAACGTTTTTTTTTTTATGTTTGGGGATAGTTTTTTTTTTTTATAAGTTTTTAATGTGATTGTGAGGTATGTTACCAAAAATCTTTGGATACACCAAAACCCCCAACTTGGTTTTCTCTATCTGTTCTAATTTACTTCAAAATACCAAAAGTTTACCAAATTAGATTTTTCATCTATTTTTGTTTAGCTGTTGTGGTTTAAATGTTTTCAACTCTAAAGTATTTTTTAATTATTTAATCTAGAATTTATATTTTTTGGTTTCTATTAAAATTTTTATCCATTTTTTTTAAAATTAGTAAAACTAAAAATTTATTTTTACTCGACAAATTGGATAAATATTTTTGTCTTTACTGAAT
>CM018916.1:8848397-8850897 GCA_009663005.1 Actinidia chinensis
TTGGCTTACCGATGCCAAATTTCCTTGATTTTATATCAAGTATTTATATATATATATATAGATAGATAGATAGATAGATAGATAGAGAGAGAGAGAGAGAGAGAGAGAGAGACCATATGTTCGACGACCACCAGTTCTTTAGGAGCGACCCTAATAAATATATATGGCGTGATATCACTAATGATCATCTGGTTATGATCCCACTTTTATTACTTCACCCGCTATATTTTGTTTCCTTAATGTCGGGGTACCATTCGAACTATGTCATTAAAATTATAATTTCTAAAACAATTCATTTTTCTCATAATCATAGCATGTCAAAATATAACATGCATTTATTCATAAGATGTATTCATATGGAACAAAATAACATATTTAACATTTTGATATATCAAACAAGGCATGCTTTGATTTAAAATTCAAGTAAATAAGACATATAAGAGACTCACTGAAAATGGGTTTTCAAATTTTTCTATATGCTCGTAAGCTATGGTTCTTCGACTTTAGGTCCTATGTTAAATATTCAAACCATTAGATCTAACGATATCGTGGTTATAAATCACATACTAAAATTTCATAAGTTTCTAAGTTAGAACATATTTAAAGTTTTATAATTCGAATTATTCTTGCATAATTTTCAATACTGAATTTTCAGAAACAGCCACTCAATCTATAATTTTTATAAAATTCTTCAGAACTAATGTGACTCCAAAACCTTTACCCAACATACTAGACACATATATTAATATAAGTAAAAATATCATGACTTTATAAACTATATAACTATTTTTAAAAATTCATCAAACATACCCAGTTTCTACATAGAAATATTTTTGACAGCAGCTCAGTTTATGATTTTTTTTAGCATTGAAAACTTTTCATAAATTTATGAAATTAAATAATACAATACTATACATATAAATGTATAAACATAAAAAAAATTAAGATTTTTATAATATATTTAACTATTTTTATAAAATTCATATACTTTCTGTTCATTTTTTTCCTGAAAAATCTATTTAACCAAAAATAACTTTATAAAAATTTTAGATAAAAAAAAATAATATGAATCAAACTTGAAATAGAAAAATTTATACCTTATTCAAGCTTTATAAATTTTCCTTGAATTTGTTTTTTCCAACCCTTTTCTTTCTCTTTTACTTTTTTCTCTTTTTCTCTCATTTTATTTCTCTCTTTTGTTGCACCTCTCTCAGTGTTTCTTTTTTATGTTCCAAGTGAAATTGCTGAAACTTATTTATAATGGAAGCTTGTCCTTATGCAAGTTCATTTGTCCTCTCATGCTCCATGCACCTGCACCACATACAGACACCTATTACATATTTGTCCTCACCTAATCACATAATCCATGCACATGTAACCCCCCTACTTCATGGGACAATTGTTGCGAGCAACTCTCTCATTCCTTTTATGCAACACATGCACACACACACACACTTGCACACATATACGGGAAACACACACATGGGCAGCAACATGCACTTTTTTCCCCCAATGGAGCTGCTGCCAGCCATGCACTTCACATGCACATGGCATACTACACACCCATGCATGCGCCACGTGTTTGCCATGCACACGCATTCACACACCCTTGAGTCTACTGCATTTCTATAATGTATCTCATTGTCGTGTTATGTTTTACACTTAATTATGAAGTAATATAACTATATAATTTTACCACAAAAAAATATTAGTTATACTCAAAATTAAATATTGTTTTCGCGGGTTGGGGTCTCACATCCTCTCTATTTTAAAAAATTTGGTCCTCCAAACTTGGTCAACGTTGCGTCTATTCACTTATTATTTTTGTGACTTGATTCTATTTAACTTAAAAATTCAACTAATAGCATATTAACGAAATACCAATAGTACCTTATTCGAATAGATACGGGTATTTTTGTCCCATATTACTTTCTTTCTCCCAAGTTGCTTCTCTTATTGATTGATTCTCCCACCTTACTTTGACTAACAGAATAACTTTATTTCTAAGTTGCTTTATTCTGGTATCCATGATCTGCACGAGTCGTTTTTCTATTGCAGATTCTTCTCTAATTCGAGTGGTGGTCATTCCAATACATGAGTTGGATCTGCGACGTATCTTTTAAGCATGGAGACATGGAAAATATTATGAACATTTGCAAGTTCTGGAGTTAAGGTAAGTCAATGTGTTATCGATCCTATCTTCTCAAGGATCTCGAATGGGCTCATGTAATGCGGATTAAATTTTCCTCTCTTCTTGAATCTCACTACTCCCTTCATTGGAGAGACCTTCAAGAATACCCAATCATCTTCACGGAATTCCAATTCCCTTCTGTTTGCATCTGCATAACTCATTTGGCGATCATGTGCAACCTTTAACTTGTCTTGGATCACTTTGATTGTCTCTGAGGTTTCCTGCACAATATTTGGCCCCGTAAGTTCTGCCTCTCCAACTTCTGTCCAATAAGATAGTGACCTGCACTTTCTGCCGTATAATCCTTCA
>CM018916.1:8880897-8883397 GCA_009663005.1 Actinidia chinensis
ATCTTGTGCTTTCGTAGGACGCCAAATGCTTCTTCCAAGTGGGCAATGTGATCAGCTGCTTGAAGGCTCTTGACTAGCATGCCATCTATATATACTTCCATAGTCTTCCCAATCTGTTCCCTGAACATTTTATTTATCAATCTCTGATATGTCACCCCAGCATTCTTTAATCCAAATGGCATGACTTTGTAATAGTATAGTCCTCGTTCTATGATCAAAGATGTCTTCTCCACATTGGGTAGGTACATTTTGATCTGGTGATATCCCGAGAAGGCGTCCATAAAACTCAGGAGCTCATGTTTGGAAGTGGCGTCAACTATCAGGTCAATTTTGGGCAAAGAAAAACTGTCCTTTGGGCAAGCTTTGTTGAGGTCAGTGAAATCTATACATACTCTCCACTTCTCCCCTTTTTTAGGGGCGACGACAACATTGGTGAGCTAATTTGGGTGTTGGGTTTCTCAGACGACATTGGTTTTGATGAGCTTAGCTACTTCCTCATCGATGACTTTTAGGCGCTCAAGAGTGAACTTTCTTCGTTTTTGGTGGTAGGTCGATGTGATTGCCTTATTCCCCCTAAAGTTGGGTAACCTAAAATCGCGTTGTAGGGTAAAGGGCAATCTACCGTGATAAAATCTTGCCAAATAGTGACCTGGTGCAGCTCCGTCCCCTAGGTCACTGGTAATTTGATCCATCCTAGTGGGTGCGTCATGCTTCCTCCCAATCCAACTAAAGGAGTATGGAAATGATGTAACTTATCTAGCCCGATCTTCATCTTATTAAATGCCGAGATGAATAAGATGTCTACTGAACTCCCGTTGTCAACTAAGATTCTCTAAACGTTGAAGTTGGCGATGATAGCCAAAACAACCAAGGCATCGTCATGAGGAAGGTGCAAACCCCTCAAATCATCATTGTTGAAGGTAATTGGTGGGTGGGCATCGACAAATAGCGAGGGGAGGTTGTAGATTTCTTCTTCGGCCAGTTCATGAGCACTTCTAGCATGCCTCTTCCTGGATGAACTAGAACATCCGCCGGATCCAAACCCGCACGTAGATCACTTGAATATCTCCCGCGGTTGGTCTATTGTCCCCATATCTCCTTTCTGGAGAGTCGGGCGGTGGGTGATTAGTGATATATTTTCTCAAATACCCTTTTTTAATAAGGTCGGCTATCTGTTCTTTCAGTTGGAAGCAATCTTCCGTGTTATGCCCGTGATCTCAATGGAATTCACAATACTTGTTCCTTTTTCTCTTTCGGGGGTCAGTCTTAATTTTGCTGGGCCACTTAACAAATTCCTCATGCTTAATTTTTGTGAGCACCTGGGCGATGAGAGCATTAAGGGGAGGCAAAATAAATTATGGGCGGCGAGGTGGAGTATGGGGATGCCTTTCGTTGGTTCGTTTTGAATCTCGGTCAGGCCCCTTGCTTCTCACCCTATCCCGGTAATCAGGTCGCTTTGTGTCAGGCTCCTTTCTCTTGTGATCATCTTTTCCTCTTCGCCTGCGCTTGGCTTCAGCTAATTCATCTGCGTCTATGTATTTGTTGGCTTTGCTTTAGAGAACGGGCAGAGACTCGGGAACATTCTTGGATAGGGACTCAAACAACGGACCAAGTCAGAGTCCTTCCATCATAGCCATGATCACCACTTTGTCACTAGGATCCTCAACTTCCAATACGGCTTGGTTAAACCGCTTCACGTAGTCTTTTAAGCCCTCTGTTTCCTTTTGGTGAACGGTGAAGAGGTGGGAGGTGTTCTTTTGCCTGATTCTGCAGCTCATGAAGTTGGCAACGAAGAGTCGGCTCAGGTCGCCAAACGAGTCTATGGTTCCAAAAGGCAGCTTTCTGAACCACGATCTTGCCGAACCCTTCAAAGTGACAGAAAAAGCCTTGCATATCACCTCATCCGAACATCCCTGGAGCGACATTAGGCTCTTGTATAAATCTAGATGATCCATAGGATCCGTCTTCCCCTCGTAGATTCCGAGCTGGGTAGGTAGCTTAAACCTGGAAAAAACCCTAGCTCTCAATATTCTTTCTGTGAATGGCAGTTCAGTTTGTCTGATCAAAGTATCTACTGTTACTAAAGCGCCTGCTCCAGTGTTGGTGGCATCGAGGCGTGCGTCTAGATCTTGGATCTTTTGAGAGGTGGGCATATTCCGGCGCCTAGTTTGATCACATCTGTGAGAGGGGATCTTCCCCTCCTAACCTCCTCGTCCTCCACTCCTGGAGTTTTGCTAGATGATATGGATTCCGACGAAAACGAGTTTCTTTCACGTTAGGGAGGAATCCAACAGTCAATATTGCTCTTCTACCTCGGCACTGAACCATGGCACAACTTGGGCGACTTGCACAGTAACGAACAAATGTTACCAGCGGGGTTGAGGTCGCTCAAAACCCTTCTGGCATGCGAATAAAACTAAGGCAAATAAAAAGCTAAGCAATGAACAAGCAGAGCTATCAATGTGCAGTAAATGAATCGTACCTTTCCGTTGTGGGGGAG
>CM018916.1:8965897-8973397 GCA_009663005.1 Actinidia chinensis
CCAATATCTTCATTGCAATCACAGCCAACGAAAAGAGAACAAGAAATAGAGATTCTCGCGCCTAATCATCCTGCTCCCCTCTTTCCTCGGCCGCCTTCCCCTCCTTGGCTTCAGCCTTTACTTTGGCAAGAAAATCTTGGTCTATCTCAATGTCGTCAAAATCAATACCAAGGTTGGGGTATTGGTGAGCGAGTTGTTTCTTGCAAAAGTCAAAGCCATTGCCGAAGTAGGAAGACGCCGAACCACCCACGGCCTCTTGAAAGTCTTCCGACTCTTTAAATGCCGCAATGATCCTCCCCTTGGCAAGATTTTGACTTTTTTCAAGCTCAACCACCCGCGATTCCAGCCTCGCCACCTCTTTATTCCTCGCCTCGATCTCCTTGGAGACTTTCTTCGCCTTTACACTCGCCTCGACCAGGGCCCCTTCTAATTCGATAGCCCGATTTTGTGCTCAGACCATCTCGTGCTCGGAAGATTTAGTAAGGGCGCGATGATTGTTGGCGCTTTCAGCAAAATCCCTGCTACGAACGGCGAGGGAAAAACCCAAAATGACTCCCTGCTAAAAACAAGTACGTGAGATCGCCACCTAGTAAGAATAACAGAAAATTCTGAGAAGAAAATAAATACCTGGCCAAGGACGTGGAGGAACTTGGTCACTACCTGATCAAAGGTGAGCTTCTCCACCTTCTTTTTGTCGACGGGGAGGATCACCCCAGCCAAAATCTACCGTAACGGCACTAGCCATCACCAAGGCGTGAGGACCCAGGGCCTAGCCAGGGACAGACTTGGCAGCGCTGCCCTCCCCAGGAATGGGCGGCCGCGCAGGGACCACGTGTGTACCACTGCCAATTTTGGTTTTCTTCACCTCTGGCAGTGGGGCGACCTGTTTTTCTTTAGACCCGTCATCTAAGGGCCTCTTTTTGGACGTCGTTTCGAACACCTCAGAAATCACTATGCCCTTAGAGGAAGAGGTGGTTGTCTTTTCAGCCACAACCTTGGCGAGCTGACTGAGTTTGATTCTCTTAGACATTGCTAAAAAAGGAGAAGTTAACTCAGATCAAAGAAAACAGATTAAATGTTTGAAAGATATAGATAATACCATCCGATCTGAGCTCGGGGGACAACCCAAAGTCTAATCGAGACCCCAACCTAGAATCAGAGTTTGAGCTCGAGCTACTAGGAGCAAGACCTAAGAATGGGTCACGAACTTTTCCCCCCGACCATCTTAACAAGGTTAAATCGGGGACGTGGGGAAGGATCCTCGTTATTTCCTTCCCGATGATCGTTGTGAACTCAATTGAGTCATCTCGGGAAGGGACCTCAGGGCGGGGTACATCTTTGGAATGGCTAGACTCACTTGCATCGCCCGCGGAAGCATCAACTCCACCCCCGATGTTGCCCTCAGCCTCGCCCCCTATATCGCCCTCAGCCGTGCCACCGTTGCTTGAAGACATCTCGACTCGGTCGAGAGCGAAATATTTGTGGAAGGTCCTCGAGTCAAGAACCACCAGAATCTTGAAATGCCCTCTTCTCCTATCTTCTCAAAGACTCGACAAAATCTCTCGTCCTTGATTTTGGACAGGGCGGGCACCTTATTACATCGCTTGCATGAGAAAAACATTATTTGTTAATACAAGGCAAAAGGAAATGCTTGGACAAAATAATCTGAAGAAGGCGTAACTAACCCAGAGCGCCCCATGATCTCAGAACCCGCACGGCCCCTTCTTTGCGAGGAATGCTCGGATGGAACTCCCAATCATCTCCCGAGACGAAGAAGAATCTCTTCTTCCATCCCTTGATTTTACTGGGGGGCCCCTTCAGAATATTCTTGCCTGGTCTCGCCTTGAAGTACAGCCATCTCGACTCCAATCCCGGACCTTTAAATAGGGCATAAAGACACCTAAACTCATTTAAAGTCAAGTGACGCCTATAGAACCGCTATATCACCAGCATAGAGATAATACTTCGCCAGGCGTTAGGAGAGAGTTGGGCAGGACAGATGTCATAAAAGTTTAAAATTTGTTTAATGGTGGGGTGTATGGGAAACCTCAAACCAGCGGAGAAAGCGGCTTCGTAAAAAGCCACCTTGCCATCACTGACGGACAAGATCGTCTCGCCATTCCCAGGGATCCTCGTCCGAACCCCCAATGGGAAAGAACAGGTTTCCCGTAGGCGATCAAGGTCACCTTGGGTCATGATATTTAGTTCCGTAATCGGGGAGCTAGGAACTTCTATCTCGGAAAGTTTTTCCTGAGGAGAAGATTTCTCGGGAGGAAGAGGAGGATGTTGGTCGATTTCGTTGGTCATGTCCTCGGGAGGAAGAGGAGGATGTTGATCGATTTCGATGGTCATGAATATTTCTCCCAAGTGTTCTGATACCCAAGAAGGGAGGGAATTATCAAAATCTCCTGCCTTGGTCTTATAGGGCATACATTAATCTCTAAAGAAATAACGGGTGGGGGTAGTGATACTTACTCGAAGAATTGGTCTGTTAGCAAATTGAGGCGAGACGCACGTTGGAGCAGAGTCAGCAATTCGATAGCAAAAACAAGGGGTACAAATGAACAAGGAAGCCCCTTATTTATAAGAATCATCAAGGGTCAAGATTTATTCAATTTGACAATCAGGATCTCGCAACGTTTCAAGTTTCGAGGACGAAAACTTTTGCTCCCACCAAAACGTCTGATCATTCCCGCCAAAAAGGCCACTCCGAATTATCAAAAACTAGTTGACCATTTTAAATTTGTGGGCATGCCGATTTAGTTAAATATCCACACACACACGGAGTTCTTCCAGTTCCAGCACAAACTTTAAATTTAGATTTTTCCAATGCAATGAAGTTACATATAGGAGTTTAAAATCATCATTTCTGTCAATAAAACCATCTTTGGTCTCGTTACAGGAAAATTACAAAAAGTCCAGTAACTGCACCTAAAGATTATTGCTATGATATATGACGGTATGCATATACGAATTACATGAACAAAAAATCCTTAAAAGCACCAAGAAGAGTACAATGAATCACATAACGTACCTACTACTATATATAGTGACAACATGCCGCCTTCTTTTCAAGGATCCAAGTGGAAAACAAAAAAGGCTTCCCATTTTGCCTTGCTGAATCCCCCATAAGTTGGAATTCGGCAGAGTATAATTTAGTGATAGCTTCTCTTTCCCCATTTAAAGAATAATTACCACACATCACGCAAATACCTCCCAATCATTTGCAAATTCTTCACCATGCTCTCAGCCTTGGAGCTGTCCATAGATCCCTGAAATCGAAAATCAATCCACATCACTAATTAGATCTAACAAATTTTTTTTTTAGGCCCCAGAGTTTATAATATGCTGTTAGAGAAGCACATAATTAGCTAAAATATATGACGACTGGAGACACTTGGACACTAAATGGAATTTGTACTCTATCCTAAATGACGGACTTCTGCCCTTGATTTAAACACAGCCTAAATGCATGGAAAAGACCGACAATTTTGTTCTTTTTCTCATTTCAACCCAAATGCCCCAATAAATCATCTTCAAACCTTACAAACAAGGTCACATAAAAAGTAATGGACGTGTGAAAAGCAAGCCACTAACAGGCCTCTTGGTCCAGGAAGTGGTCTCTCCCCCTCTTTCTTTCTCTCTATTTGTGGCCACTATGCTTTTGCCCTACGGTCCTACCATATAAAGGATGGATAGGTGAGTGCACTCATGCAACAGCCTAATCTACAACAGGTAGGTGGATGATTTTAAACCACATATCACCTTATGTTTGTTCCTTTCCAAAACGTAAAAAAAAAAAAAAAAGAAAGATTAATTAATTAAACATAAAGATCACCCTTGTGCACATACCTGCTCTTGCACAATGGTGTGGAGAGTTCTGTGTACATCCCTGGCCATGCCTTTAGCATCCCCACAAACATAAATGTAGCTTCCCTCAGAGATCATGTTCCAGATTTCTGAAGCCTGGAGACACCGAATTGGAAAAAATGAATATCCTTAACTATCTCAAATAACCAACATCGACATGAGAATGATTCTAATATATTATTTCACAGGAGTGGTAGTCAGAGGCATAGAGGTGCCATACTTTCTGTGTCATCTTGTGTTGAACATATTCTTTAGTAGGTCCCTCACGGGAGAAAGCAACAATCAGCTCAGAGATTGCACCACTTTCAACAAATTTGTTCAACTCATCCTCATAAATAAAATCCTGCAATAACAGAATGCATTTGATTTGAAATTATTAACTACTCAACAAGCATTTTATTTACAAAGGATTGATTCATGTCTCTAGTCAGCAAGTAAAGCACTTACCAGTTTCCTGTTCCTGCATCCAAAGAATAAAACGGCATGTCCCAGCTCAGCCCCAGCTTCTTTTAAAGCTGATCTTTCCTGCAATAAGATAGACATATTATTAGCTTCATGATTTGTAGTAGGCCTAAAATGAAAAGGAAGAATGCGAAAATCAAGTCCGCCGGTTCCAACCTGCATGAAACCCCTAAAAGGAGCCAATCCAGTGCCAGGGCCAATCATGATAACAGGTACTTTATGGTCAGTAGGAAGTTTGAAATTTGATTGCCGAACAAAAATGGGAGCCCAGCTGCAATCATGGCTTTCCTCCAATGGCACAGCATTCTGGAAGGAAAAAATTGTTTAGGAGAATGTCAAGTGATATTCCATCACAGTATTAGTCTTATTAAATATCCATGTAGATGTAGAAATCTGGATCATTATCAATGCAATATGCGAAGACGTGTTACTTGGTCATTTCCAAATTATTGGTACTACATCATCATGTTATTTTTACTTGGCCAATGGACTACCACATTTGACCAATGTTGAAGACATGATGACTACACCAGTGATTTGAATAAATGTATGAACTAATAATACCTTCTTCCAAGTTGAACACACTCCCTTGTGAATCCGCCCTGTTGGCATTTTATCATAAACTAATGCGCAAGTAACATGAATTCTAGATGGTGCCATCCTGTAGGATATAATTGCAGAAAGTAAGCACATGACATGACATCACAGAAAGAGAACAATGACACTAAAGCACAGGTATAATGAATCCTAGATGGTGCAATCCTGTTGAAGATAGTTGTCGAGTGTAACGACACTACAATGAGCAATCGCATTCCACAATGGTTGTATAATAAATGAAGGCTGAAGTTAAAATATGGTATGACTAGGCAAACCAACTACATATTTTCTTGTGAAATAAAAGAGGATAGTTGCTCTCCAAAGACATCTTGTGATGAATTAGCTGGCTAACTGATACATGCATAGCTCATCACATAAATCATTTTGACCAGTCAAACTAGAGCATAAACATTTCTCTGTTCATTCTGAGGCATTAACTTTAGAATGGGAGACATAGAGCTCATTCTTTCTGTACATGTATAAAATGTGCATTATGATTTAAGATGTCAAGAGACTGGTGGCACTGAATAAAAATTCATAACAGGACACCCAGATATCCTGTAGTAACAATAAAATGGATCTTGAGTGTTGTTTTTTTTTGTGTGCACGAGAGAGAGAGAGAGAGAGAGAGAGAGAGAGGGGGTGGAAACTATATATTCACACCTTGAAGAGGATGAAATTGAATAATATCTAGGCTGCAAGCGAGGGGCAACTGCTGCAAAGAAAACTCCAAGCGGAGGCCTGGCTGATGGGAATTCGTCCATGACCTCAAGTAGGCTTCTCTGACTTGCAACTACCCATTGTGCATATTCATCCTGCAGATACAAAAGATACATATGCTTGAAGAAGTATAAAGGAGGGACCATTTTACTATGAAAACTCTCAACGAAATGAAAACAAACCTTTCCAGAAGGAGAAGCCAGATGTGTTAATCGCTCGGCTTCACTTGGATCAGAAGCATGAGCTGCCAGGGCAAGTAAAGCAGACTGCAAAACAATACAAGCCAAACTAAGCTTTGTGTCCCAAAAATTATTACAATATACGTTTAACAAATTAATTGATCAGATTCCACATAGATATTTTAAATGACCAATGAATCACTCAAAATTTTGAAAGACCCTACCTTCTTGGGAGAGCTCAAAAGATCTGCATATCGAGTCAGCGCCGTTCTCAAGGTACATGGTGGGAAGGGAGGTGGCAATGAGCTTCCACTAAGAGGCGTTCCATCCTCTTTATCAGTGTGAACGGAGAAATAAGTATCGGGGGATAAACCCATTAATCTCTCAGCGTCCTCCACAATTTCAATCAGATTCTCACAGTACACACCAACATGGTCCCCGGTTTCATATCTGTGGAAAAAGCAAGTGTAGATAATGAAACAAGGTCAATACATAACTAACATTCACGATGTAATGAATATGCTTTAGGTTTAAAATTGATTCCCATTTAAAGCTAAAGTACATTGAATTGATAAGAAAAAAAATTGTCATAATGAAACAATAAATAAGTGAATTAGAATTGCAACTTACGCAAGACTAGTGCCTGTAATGTCAAATTCCAAATGCGTGCAAGAACGATTAGAGGCAGAAGTATGAAGCTCTTTTTTCACAGCCACATTAGCCCTGAATTCAAAGAAAAAATATTTGTTAGGTCACAGAAACAAAAACAAATAATTAAGTGGTAACTTAAAAATCCAAGACTTAGAAGTCATTGGCACCAGCACGGATGTTGTGCATCATGAACAGCATGACCATTTGCCATACTCAAACTCCTGTCCAAATGGGATGCATCTGTGTGGTCATGGAATATAACACGATATTCCAATACAGCAGCAATGTAAGGGGTTGCAACAGTTGCATCATCCTCATCTCGAAGCAACTGATCCAACTCGGGCCACACTAAATCGCGCCTGCATTAATGACAGGCAGTGAAAGTGAGATTTTATTCTACACACCATGATCAATAGAAAGAAAAGGATTCAAGGTAAGTATTCATGTTCTTAGTACCATGCAGCAAAGTCATCTTCAATGCATTGATCATCATCTCCAAGACCCACTGGGACAAGACGTTTCCCACCTGCAAATGATAATAAGAGTAATCATGTTTGCTGAAGCCAGAAAGAAATGCTAATATTTTAATTCGCCATCTTTTCCCTATTTATATAGGTGTAAATGTAAATCCCATTTCAACTGAGTGATGTGCAATATCACTCCACATTCTATTGGCAATCACAATAATTGTTAGTGTAAAATGCAACTAAATGGGATACTAGATATGTAAAGTGAAACACAACTTATCAAAATTTTAATGGCAACAAACAGAAGCAGATAAACAAAGTGTTACTTTAACTGTTACCATGACAATCAACAGCTTAGCATCCACTCCTTCAAGTTATTTTGATCATGGCTTTTTCAAATTATATAACAAATTGACTAAAAATGCAACTAGAGGATAACTAGAGTGGATTAAAAACATACCATGCTCAGCAAGGTGCTCATCCACGACCTTTGCTATCTGTTTAGAGAAACCACAAATCCAAACTTGTAACTACCTAAACATGTTTTCTGTGTG
>CM018916.1:8980897-8983397 GCA_009663005.1 Actinidia chinensis
GTTAATTGTGCGTTGTGTAGAATTTTTATTTCGTATGCATTATATTGTGCAGTTACAGCTACTTTAATATCATTATAGGTAATTGTCATTAATAGCTGTAATTAAAGATTTTACACCAGATAATTTAATCATAGGGTCCATTACAGTTGCTAACGCAAACAAGTAAGACAAATTCTTCTAATATTTTGAAATTTTTATTTTCATTACCGCATAAGCGTCTTTAAATATAGGATTTTTTCTATGTTCTTTAAAATTATTACCAATGTGATATATGTGTGTGGTGACATCATGACAAGTTGAGTGAGCAATCGTTAGTGATGGAATAAAAACTTCTAAAAACTTACAAAAGTCATTACAAACATCTCAATCATATTCAAATATCCTTCCCATTTGAATTGATTGTACGTAAAGATTAATATCTTCTTCAAATTTTTGAGTTGACTTGTGTTCCAACAGTGGTTAGTGTCTAATGAGAATCTTCTAAATTTTGCACCATAGATATTATAAACAAATTTAAAATCTTGGTATCTATATGTAGAAAATCTTATATACATGATGGCATGTCTATTTTTTTGAATTTTGTCTTCAAATCTTTATAACCCATCTTTAATAATTAAATTTATAATTATTGAAATCTGTATGCCCACATGTTCAAATATTTAATTATTATTTATAATGAGGTATCTATATGTAGAAAATCTTATATACATGATGGCATGTCTATTTTTTTGAATTTTGTCTTCAAATCTTTATAACCCATCTTTAATAATTAAATTTATAATTATTGAAATCTGTATGCCCACATGTTCAAATATTTAATTATTATTTATAATGAGAATTCATATTACATGCGTTGGATGTTGTTATTTTATATCATGAGATGATATGTTCCTAAGTTATCTAGATATACAATATATGTGTGAAAATAAGATTTGCACACAAGATATATTATTCGTTAATCCTAGTAACTTTATTTAGTTCATAGTCCGTGATGAGTTTGGATATTTCATCTACGAAGACTATAATACTCTTCACTTCTTTATGATAGGATGATTTATCTTAACCATTATAATAGTTGACTCTGAGTTAAAGTATTGGTGTATTTAGAATACATTGAACTTGGTGGTCGTATAAAGTTGTCATTTTATGATGAAAATCTTACATTCGCTATTGGTAATTGACTCTTAATCTTGAGAGAATGGTGAACTAAAATTCTTGACATTACTCAATTTGATTTGCCAATGAATGAAGCTTATTGGGCCAATACCTCGGTATTTTAGGCGGTCACTGTTAGGTCTATGGGAACACTAATTCTTATCACTTATAAGTTAATTCATTCATTTAGTCATTGAAATTTGAATCTAATTTTTTTGATAAATTATTTATCAAAATGAAGACTTACTGTTTTGGTGATTAAAATGAAAAATGAATTATGAATCATAAGAGTTAGAATTAATTGTGGTTTAGTTAATAGTTATATTAATCCAAATTCTAATTATTGATACGCAAGTAGAGATATTTTAATTGCGGTATTAAATAGTGATGGGTGGTATTTTTGTCCTATTAATTTGGAGTGCAATCCAAATTATTTAGTATTGTTAATTTGGATTAATGAAATTATTAAATTAGCTGAGACTCCCTTATGATCCCTATCATTGCTCTAGTTAGAGACCTGACCTATATATGTATATGATGTTGCCAATCCTATCATTCCATTCTATTTTCTATAGAATTTTATGAGAAAAATCTGAGAGCCCACACTCTAGAAGGATTGGTAAGGGTTGAGAAAAAAATGAGAGAAGATCAAGAAGGATTAGGAGACTAGAGGAATCTAGAAGGGATTGGGAACTATGGTTTAAGAAAAAGCAAAGCAAAAGTAGCGGCGGCAGTTGGTGGCAGCTGTAGCGCGACACGCGAATAGGCAGTCGTGGCGCAGCGGTGAGTAGGCTAGGCGTCTGGCGAGTAATGGCAGCGGCAGCAAACCGCAGAACCAGATGGCATGAGGTAGCAACCTGGGCTGTTAGGGGCAACAAGAAATAGGTGGCATCAACAAGATCAAGGCGAGTGTAGCACCCAGGGTTTTTTAGCCTTAATTTTCTCAAGGTATCTCTGACCCTCTCTTGATCAACGTCGTATGTTTTGCATGGCTTAAGATCTGAAAAAGAAAAATTTGTAAACTACGCTTCCATTGCAGGATCCGATCCCCTTCAATTCACTACAAGAAAAATGTGAAACAATGACGAAATACCCGTGACAAAGGTAAAATTCATCACCAAATATGCCTATTTTTTGAGAAAAAAATTATTTTCTCATCAATTAGGAGAGAACAAACATTTAAGATGACGAAATCTTTTTTGTCACCATATATATTGTCCATTGGTGAGGAAAACATAAATTTCATCACTGAACAATTGGACGAAAAAAACTTTAGGTGAGGACTTTTTTTTTTGTCACTAATATTTTCCCTCTATTTCACTGAGGAGCACTTAAAACTTGAAAA
>CM018916.1:9060897-9063397 GCA_009663005.1 Actinidia chinensis
TGGCAACCATATATTTTAGAGGTAGAAGAGAATGACATGAAAATAAAAACAAGATCAAGACCTATCTTTGAGGAACATCTTGCTACATTGCAACTTACCATCCCATTCATCCTCCTCCAAGAGCAATTCACGGAAAATAGTTGCCAAATCCAGCATTCCAACATCCGGGAACTCTAAATTAGGATTCTCAACTCGCGGAAGCTCAAAGAGAGAAGCAAAGGTATCGGGGCTCACTTTCAGCTTCTTACCCCTAACCCAACTTATTAACCTCTCCTTACCCTTCTCGGTCACCAGCCTATGCTTGATATTCGCGATGAATTCTTGACAAAGGGTCAGGATCGACTCTACCTTAAAAATAGTCAAATTTATCCATCCCTAATTCGTGAAATCTTGGAGGTACCCAAGGCCTATATCCTCTAAGGAAACCAAATCAAGCTCCCTTTCTATCACTTTACCATATCTAACTCACACTCAGTTGTAAAGTTTCTCCTTTACTTTTCCGGTGAACCGAGTGTGGTCATAGTCTAAATTGGTTGGTTCCTTTTCCTTTCCTTTTTGAGAACCCGTTTTCTTAGATTTCAACTGTTTCCCCGAACCCATCATCTCCATAGTACTCAGCTTAACAACCACCTTGCATACCAAACAAACAATGCATGAAAACATGTCACAATCAATGCGACAATGCAATGCAATATGACGTGCCTATGCATTATGTGTGTTCCTATGAATTTCACTATCCTACGAATGTGCGCAACATAAATTTTTTTAAGCCCTCATACTTAAAACGGGATGTATTCAAGATAATTAACCCTTTTATGCCTAACTTCGGATTACAATTATAATGTACGTTTTTTCATTTAGGCATTTTATCGAACACGTGGCAAGCATATGTAAAAACTAAAGTTCTATGCACAATTCCTTTGAACCAATACCCCCAAATCCCAATGAAAAACACATACAATGAATTTAAAGTGCAATCGCCTCACGAATTGAACAACTCGTTCATTGGGGTATTTCATTGAACACTTGGTAGATGTTTGTTAACTATTTTATTTTTGTTTTTTGTTTATGTTTTGTTTTATTTATAAATAGAAATAAAAAACTTGTTTGTTTTACTATTTATAAATGAAAACAAGGCAAAATTGTTTTCCCTATTTTTAAAAATAGTGAAAATAAGAAAAAGTTATTTTTGTTTTATTTTCAAAAATTTTCCATCCAATATTTTTTCATCCAAATTTTTTCAACCACCACCACCACATCCTTCTCCACAACCGCATCCACTGTCACCTCCTACTCCACCGCTACACCTCCTTTGCCTCCACCACCATAACCTCATCCTCCTCCTCCACTGCCACCTCCTCCACCACTACCACCACCACTACCACTACCACCTTCTCCACCACCACCGCCTCCACCGCCTCCACCACCGCCTCCTCCATCACCACCACTACCACTGCCTCCACCACCACCACCACCGCTTACTCCACCACCACCTCCACCGCCTCCTCCTCCTCTTCCACCTCCTCTACCACCTCCACTTCCACATCCACATCCACCTCCTCCACCACCACTACCGCCACTATTTTTTTCAAAATAGTTTAAAAAAAGGTGAACACAAATATACTTTTATTTTTAAATAGTTTAAAAATGGGTGAACATAACATATTTTTAATGTTTTGTTTTACAAAAAACAAATCAAAATAAAACAAAAATAAAATAAACACAAAAAATAGAAAAATAAAAACATTACCAAACATCCCCTTGGTGTGCACACACCAAATCTATGTTGTTCATTGAAGTTTAAGTCATGGATTTATCTCACAGTTTGTATTCAACAACTCTAGAACAAGCCTACAACATCAATTGACAGAACTAAACATGTTTTAACGTGTTTGTGATTGTGAGATCATGTATCTAATATGAAAAAGTGAAAAAGTAAAACCCTAGGTTTTCTATGGATGAAAACTATGTGATTTAAGGATACTGGATGCAAAAGATTACCTATATTCAATGAAGAATTGATGGATTTGGAGATCTCGACGCTTTCCCCTTTTGTTTCACTTGATTCTCTCTTGTTTCTCTCTCTATAATGCAAACTTGGAAGGGTAAAATGTGTTTAGAACTAAATAAAAAAAAATAACTACCCCTTATTTAAAAACTGCCCCTCCTCAGCGTTCAAATGCTCCCAGGGGCGTTTGAACAGTAAGACAATTTTTCTAATTTTTTGGTCTCAGCATTCAAACGCTGTATAATGCCTATTTCTAGCATTTTAACAGCCAATGCCTTTTTCAAACTTTTGTTCCTAATGTTAGAACTGTAGTTTAGTCTTGGTATGTAGCATTCGAATGCTAAGTTATATTTTTAAAATCTCCTCCTCTATGCGTTTGAACGCTACATAGGTTCGAACGCTACGTTATAAATTAAAAGTCCTCTGCCTAACACATCTCTGTGCGTTCGAATGCTACACAGAGGCGTTCGAACACAAAGACTATTTTATTAT
>CM018916.1:9083397-9085897 GCA_009663005.1 Actinidia chinensis
TGACTCTTTCTCATTTTTCTTTTTCATCTGTTTTGAAGCTCTTGGAATCCAATTCTTGCGATACTCGTTATACATGACTTTGTATAATTTTGTGAGATATTTACAACAACATATCTTTCATTCCGTTCTGAGTTATGGGTGAGAACTTCCACAATTCCCGGCAATTGTCTTGGATAAGTGTGCCCGCACTCCGAATTACTTTTATGGCTTCAAATCGTCCTTTTTATCAACATTTACATGCAATGAACTCAGACACAACTTTAAATACAAAACACGATGAAAAAATATAATTAAACTAATGTACGACCAACTTAGGTTAATTTAGCGGCGCTTAGACTGCAATTATGCAGTCTAATCAACGCCCTGACTAACCTAGCCTCAGCCTTTGATTTCATCTCGGACAGGAATATACCCCTAAAGTTCTTGCCAAACCTGAGCATTGATATCGCCAAAAACATCAGTCAGGTAGAAGTAGGACTGACATGGATAGATGATATTATTATACACCTTCGGTACGGAACATTGCCATCAGACAAGCTCCAAGCTCGCTGAATCTAAAACCGATCTACCAGATTCTGCTTTCTTCGTGGAATTCTATACAAGAGATCCTTCTTAGGACCACTCTTAAGGTGTCTCCGACCTGAAAAAGCAGAATATGTGCTCAAAGAGATTTATGAAGGCATATGCAGAAACCACTCAAGGACGAGATCATTGGTCAGGAAGGCAGTTGACCAAGGTTATTTCTGGCCTCAGATGGAATGAGATGTGGTATCATTCACTAGAAAATGCGATAAGTGCCAGAGATTTGCTCCAATAAGTCATCTTTCTCATACAGAGATTATGCTAATAACTAGCCCATGGCTATTCGCCCAATGAGGAGTGGATATATTTAGACCTCTACCTCAGGCTCCTTACGAAGAAAATTTCTGATTGTCGCCATAAATTACTTCACCAAGTGGATAGAAGTTGAGCCTTTTGTCAAAATTACAGAAAGGAACACTAGAAATTTATATGGAAGAACATCGTCTGTCGATTTGGAATTCTCAAGGTTATCATCTCAGACAACTCCAAGCAATTCGATAACGACGGGTTCAAGCAATTCTATTCGGACCTCGCCATCTCCCATCATGTCTCCTCGCTTGGTCATCCTCAAGAAAATGGGCAAGTGGAAGTCACTAATAGGACGATCCTGAGGAATCTAAATGTGATGTTAGAAAAGTACAAATCTCGTTCATAAAACGAAGAGAAGTATATATAGACTTCGTAATTCGAGTCCTAGTAAGAATAGAAGTTCTTGCCTAGTTTTTTTCTTAGCATTCGAATCCTCCAAATGCCTTTTAGTCCAGCATTCGAATGCTAAACAACTTCCTTCTTGGTGTTCGAACGCCTCTCCCAGTGTTCGAACGCTCAATATTCACCTAGCAAACTTTTAGCTTGATTTTGATCATTTTAGAAATCGATTCAGCAAATGACTATTAGCGACAAAGTTGTATACCTTGAAGTATTCTTTCCAACGCATCAAATATTAGATCAATCGGACATCAGAGTAAAACGTTATAGCTAAAATACCAAGATAGGATTTTTAGAAAAATCTGCTTACGTTCAAACGCTGGATTCCCTTCCCTTTTTGGAGTTCAAACGCTCATTGTAGCTAAGCCAAGCATTCGAGCGGTCACTGTTCACATTCGAACGCTAAGGCTTGTGACTGTTTTTTGAGTTTTTCAAGTCTTTATGCGTTCGAACGCTGCATAAGAGGGTTCGAATCCTAAGACCAAAATCTTGTTTTCTTTCATTTCTCAAATCATCATTCGAACTCTCAAAATTCTTTATTTTCCATCGTTTGAATGGTGTATATTTTGAGCCATCTTTGACTTTTTCTGTTTTTTTCTTCTCAGTCAATTTTGAAGCTCTTAGAGTCTATATCTCGCGACGCTCATTAGACGTGAATTTTTAAGACACATCTCAGCAATGGTCATTTCGGATCACTTTTATGGCTTCAAATTCTCTTTTTTATCAATATTTATCTGCAATGAATTCAAACACGACTTTAAATACAAAATACAATAAAAAGACATAGTTAACCTAATTTAGGGCCAACTTAGATTGGTTTAACGATGCTTGGACTACAATTATGCAGTCTAATCAGAGGGATCACGGCCTCAAGGATTTTTTTCTACTATGGCAGAACTCCTCAGCATAGTGACCTTGGGCCCCAAGGCAACCACTGGATTGGCCGAGGTGCCCTCCGCGACAGCAACTTTACTTGCCACCTCCTTGCTCGGCTGCTCAATGAATTTTCATGTCTCATTTTTTTGGGTGGGGCTCACCCTCGTCGCCCGCTATTGGAACCGCATTGCCCGTTGGATTATCTCCCTCCTTTCCTTCACTAGACACCATAGACTATGAGGCAACCTTGAAGCACTTGCTGAAAACCTTGAACTTCAATACCTCTTCAATTGTGAAATGTTTTCCACCCAAGGTTGAGGCCCTGAAGCCTCTC
>CM018916.1:9198397-9200897 GCA_009663005.1 Actinidia chinensis
TTTGGTCCAATGTCCAACACGGCTTCAAAAATCATATTTGTTGATTAAGATGTTGCAATGGCTAAGGCTATTTTCAAAGTTTGTTTAGCATATGTGAATTTATACTCGGATAAAATTGTCATATCATTCACATATTTATTTTGTAGGGATATGATATGCAAAATTTAATGCTATTGAGGACCTTAACAGAACATAACAGGCTCCATTAATGACACATTTCAAGACGCACAATCGTCAAAGGACATGTATGATAACATATTTCAATTCAATGTGACATTTCAAGACTCACAATCGTCAAAGGCCATGTATGTAATATATTTCAATTCAATGTGATTAGCAATCCAATTTTAATCCTTTTGGATTAATAGTCTCATGGAATTGAATTAGGAATACTAATCCCCCAATAAGATCATAATTTTTTTATTTTAGGGAGATTAACAGTCATAATTGACTATTAATTTAGAGTTGCACTACATGACTAATAGTCTAATCCTACCCTTAAAATCTATCATCAAACTTGGCCAAATAGAACCATTGCATTGCCATGTTTATAAGCAAATGTTTGGTGTATTCACTGTTAATTTTATAACTCATATTTTAACACGTGAATATGTTTTGTACAGTATAGATTTGAATATGAGTGATTTTGATGAACCAAATTGATTCTTAAAGTTAGTTGGATGAGGTGAAGCAAGAAATTCATGCTCAACTGATTTCGTAGAGATACTTGAGTATATGTTGTTGGGAAAAATGGTTTTTGAAACATGAGTTCCAGGCTTTTAGTTGACTTTGAGCTGAAATAGATGAAGCTTCAATTCATCATTTTTTATAAAACGAAGTAATAATGTCCTCTCTTCTACAAGAGCTTTTTAACGATATAAAGAATTTTCAAAAATCGATAAGGGATGTATGAGATATTGTCCCTTAAATTAAGCTAGATGAACTAGCTAAAAGTGATGGAAAAACTCTCAATTCCATATTGATTGTGGGAGAGTGAGAGAGCTTTACAAAGTTAAAGGTTGCCCCCTTAAGGGGTGCTCCAAGGAGTACCCAATTTTATAATGGGGAAGACCTAGATGAGTTAGGTTTCTCTCTACACCCTATGTGCGTGGGTCATGGGCCTGTAGCTATGGGTTAGGCCTAAACTTTTTTTGCCATGGGCCCTAAGGCCCATGTTGACTGGTTGACTGTCCAACAGTCACCAGCTATTAGGGGTTGATGTTACACAACCATAATCCACTATATAATGATCATCAATTCTATACAACGAATGATAAAAGCTTCCACTTCTATATAAGCCTATATTCTACTTTGATTTTTTTACACAGCAAAAAGCGGAGCAATTATGGTTGATATTACACAGTCATAATCCACCACATAATGGTCATCAATTCTATATAATGAATAATTGAGGCTCCCACTCCTATATAAGCCAATCTTCTCCTTTATTTTTTACACACAGCTAAAGCGGCGAGCCCACACTACTTTGAGAGGGCCTTCCTCCTTCTAGCTTTCGATTTTGAGATAGAAAAAACACTACGATTTGATCAGTGCGGTGCCACCATTGATCAAATAAGTGTTACTATATGGCTTAATGACAAGTTTGGTTCCCAACATATACCCTTTTGTCGTATTATGGTCCCTAATGTACCAATTGTATTAATTTCGTCCCCTATATTTGAAATGTGTCTTTAAATGGTCCTTACTCCCAAAGTCATATGATTTACTATTAAGAGTTAGGGGCATTCTGGACATTAAAAAAAATAGCAATTTTGGTCCCCAAAATATTTTGTACTCGCATTTTAGTCCCTAATATACCATTTGAATCAATTCATCCCAAAAACAAACCAACATCCGTGCAACTTACTAGGTAAAACCAAAAAACTATATAACAAATTAGGAGACAAGAGATGTGTACAAAAATAGAAAAGCACACACACCCAACCCAACAACTTACATAACTAAGACAAAATGTAGAAAAACAAATTAGTGAAAAAGTATCATCTGATCCATCAAACCAACTATGCAAAAAGTTAAACTTGTCTTTCATAAAGTATGTCATTTGATCCACCCAACCAACTATACAAAAAGTTAACATGAGTTCGTAAAATATCTCATGATACATCCAACCAACTATACAAAAAGTTAACATGAGTTCATGAAGTATCTCATATAATCCATCCAACCAATTACACAAAAAAGGTAACATAAAGAACTAATTTTGTGGTCCACGACTTGTTGCATGCAATGAAGAGAGAGGCAAACTTCTAAACTTTTTGAGACTTGGTGACTTGAGTGGTTGTAGACTTGGTCACATGTAAAGCTTGTGCAAAGTTTGTAGGGGTGTTAACCTGCATGATTTATGTGTCTATGAGTCGATAGATAACCGGTAACCATTGAAATGAAAAATCAAAAGATAGTAGAAAAGAAAAGATAATGAAAAAGGAGTACATGAACCCTATCGCCTCTTCCCCTCCATGCAACTCCAATGCCTCTGCTC
>CM018916.1:9235897-9238397 GCA_009663005.1 Actinidia chinensis
TATTCAGTTACCCAGAAAGGATAGGAAAGTATGAGAAAATAAACTTTTCTATATCTTTTTTGTTGATCATAAAAACTAGCTCTCCCAACAAGATACACTCTCCTCCAAAATGTATCCCACCCATATCATAAGACTCCATGTCGTAATAGGAAGTTTTTGCCTATCTGTTAGGGAGTTTTTTTAGAGTAAATTACATTAACCTCCCTTGAGGTTTAAGTACTACATTTATACCCTTGAGATTTTAGAAATTATATTCCCCTCTTGAGGTTTATAATTAAAAATGTTAATTTGTTATTTTTTCATATAAAAAACAATAATTTCTTATTAAACTGTAAATAAGTACTATTGCCATCACATTTTGAATTGTTGCTAACCAACTTACAAACTTGTCAAGCAATGAACTAGTAGTACATAATTTGAAAGAATAAGAAGTTAGGCCCTCTTTGGTATAACTTATTTAAGCAACTTATTTCTTCGTATTTTTTATTTTAGTAATACTTTTTGACTTATTTTTGTCTTTAGTAGACTTTCTTTTAAATGTAGTCTGGTGACAAACCAAAAAGGTAAAATAAAATAATCAAAATATGAAAAAAATTGCATAGACAAAAAATAAGCAAGATAAAAAATAAAATGTATGAACACAAAGGATGTTCATTATTTAACCATTAAAGTGTATGAATATGAAGGATGCTCATTAATTAATCATTTTATGAGAAAATACATAAGGAATAAAACTTTTTCATAACTTTTCTTTTCCTAAAAAATGAACAACTAAATTTTAGCTTCCTTGTAAAATTCCGGTGTCAAATGAACGCACACAAGAGAGTTAATTTCTTTTTCTTTTACTTCACTTCATTTCACTTCACTTTTCATGAGAACCACTTTCCCAAACAAAATCCTGACAACTAAACGGAGCTTAAGATTGTGTTACTAAGAGAAAATATAAAGGTTATGCAAGAGAAAAGTCTACAAACCAATTACTTATGAATGTCCCTATAATTAAACATGGTATAGAAGAGAACAAAATATTAAACAACTATAGGCCAACTTTCGAAACCCTTTTTTACAATTTTGTTCAAAAAAGTAAAGAAAACAATTTGTTCACATGCCACTCAAAGCAAGACTAGAAAGGCATTAAAAAGAAAATCAACAATGAGGCGAGTAGTAACCTCTCTAATCCACTAAGATACTTTTCGTAGACAGAAAACTGAAGCCGACCAACAGTTGACCCTGTTTAGCACCTCAAAAAGATTATCAGCTATAACCACATTAGCAATGATAGGAACAGATGGAGCAATTCGAGAAAAAACCTCTACGCCAACTGTCACATCTGCATCCATCTACAACATAGACAAGGGCCACAAGAGTACAAACCTATGTTAGAAAAAAGAAATTGAAAGGACCATCTTCTTAAATGACAATCTCGGAGAGGACCCATAGCAAAAGAGGGAAACTAAAGAAGAAAAGATACCCAATTAGTGCAACTTTCCGCTGTAGTAAAGGTATGTACTATGATAAAATCAAGATGTGCAATAGAACAATTAAAACATACATTGAGTAGTGGTTGGTTGGCAGAAGCTGGGAACTCCCAAGCAAGCATCATGTCAAATATTAGCCGTCTAAAACATAACGTCTCACTCGTGTAGATAGAGCAAGAGCCCTAAAACAATAGTGTTCCAAAATGTTCCTTGCATACCGTGATGGATGCTTTATAGAATCAGAAGCCTCTGCTTCGAAGTTCTCTTGTAGAAATGCCTAGGATTCTGCATCATTTATGGTTTGTTGTCCATTAGTAGATTAATAAGTATGATAATATCTACAAAATAATCGGTACAAAAAAAACCAATATAGTTGATTTAACCATAGTTGTCAAATCATGAATCAAAATTGGCTTACTCTGAATCGCAAGATTTGTTCTTAATTTTCAACATCCATAGAAAAGTACATCTATCTATGCATATAGATTCTAAATATACAGTATAAATATGAAAATTTTTGAGCTTAGAGAAATGCAATGTTTTGTTTTGAATGATGAATAAGTAGTTTAATATGAATCAAAGGAAACATGACTTCAAAGATAAGTTTAACAAGATGCATACAAATAAAATATTATACTCCAAGATATACATAGCCTTGTATAAGTAATGGTTAGAAAAAAGTAAAAGAAAATTATGTCAAAAACATTGAGTCAATGACTCGTATCATATTTAGCTATGTTTATGTCACCAAGCATTGGATAATTCATAAGTACTAGTTATGTCCACCTTAAACCTCCTTAGATGCATGTATATCCTTTTAAATACTCTAATCTTTAAATGATCAACAAATTATTCATGAACATTTGTTATTTTTCTACTAATCAATCTGCAAAATTATATTCTTGATTTTCTATCCAAAAAATGAGGTCGAAAGAGAGACGAATATGTTATATGCGACAATTTCAAGAATCGGATGAATTGTAAATTGTGAATCAAAGTGACTCTCTCCCCAAATCAATTCA
>CM018916.1:9290897-9295897 GCA_009663005.1 Actinidia chinensis
GTATTTGGAAGCCGCAAACTCCACAGCCTTCTGAAAATCATCCGAGGATTTGTACTCCTCAATGGCCTTCTTCTTGGTGAGGGCTTCATTCTTTTTCAGCTCGGCCACCTCCGCCTCTAACCTCGCCACATCTTCGATCTTCTCCTTGAGCTCTACAATGGCCTTCTGCTCCCACTCACCGAGCTCGGTCAGGAGTCTTTCTAGTTTTATTGTCTGATTCTAAGATCGAACCATCTCCATCTCGATCGATTCTACTCGGGCAATCTAGAAGGTGGTGTTGTTCCTCATGTTCCTACTTTAGATGGCAAGGGATAACCTAAACATAACCGCTTGCTACAAACAATTTTCTATGAGCGCCTTAAAATAACAGAAGTACAAAAACAAAAGCCAAGGATATAAATGAATGGATACCTGACTGACAATATAGAAAAACTTTGTGACCACCAGATCCAAGGAGAGTTTGTCCACCTTCTCCTTGTCAGTAGGAAGAATTAACCCCAACATAATCTTTTTTGTCATGGAGGCACTCCCTAGCATGGAGACTCTAGACCCCAGGGCATTACGAGGACTGGCCAAAGTGCCCTCCCCGACGATTTTGCCTTCTTTGCCGATAAGGGCAGGGCCCTTTCCCTTTTAACTTCGCCTCGCTGAGCGAGATGTCTGACACCTCGCCCCTCAAATGTTGCTCCTAAATTACAACCCCTTTCGCAACCGGGGTTGACTTTGTCAATGAGCTTGTGCCCTTGGATTCCTCCACCTTTTGGGCGAGTTTCTTCAAGCTGATCTTTTTTGACATTGTTGCAAAAGAAAAAAACTGACATCAGACCAAGGAAGAGATAAAACACTTGAGAAGATGGAGATAGTACCATCCGATCTAAGCTCGTGAGGCAGCCATGGGTCTGACCAGCAGTGAATTGGGGTGAATTGGGAGCCTCAGACCAGCAGGAAAGGTAGCTTCATAATAAGCTACCTCGCTTGGGCGAGTAGATAGTATAGTGTCACCCACTTTGGGGATCCTAGCTTGGATTCCAGCCAGAAAGGAATACGAATCTCTTAGGCAATCTAAATCAGCCTGAGTCATGACATGCAACTCCTTTTTAAGGGGAATGTGAATGTTCATCTCAGGGTCTTCCCCGTGATCGAAAGAATTATTCCGAATGGGAGATTCCTTGGGAGGGTCTTCCCTAGGCAAAGAAGGGAGTTAGTTAACCTCGTCAGTCATATATGATTTTTCTCCCAAATATTCTGATATCCAATAAGGTAATGAATTATGTAAATTTTCTAAGTCTCCTACGTCGGCTTTATTGGACATGCACTATAAACTACAAACTAAATCTTAAAGATGAGACTAGTGGGTAATACTTATTGAACGACTGAGTTGAAGTAGTGGCGAGCTAACGAGGGTGAGGTGAACGTCGGAGCAGGGTCAGCAGTTCAATAATGAAAGCAGAAAAGTACAAATTTATAGGGAGACCCCCTATTTATAAGAATAACTGATAGATGGGATTGATTTGCTCCAACGGCTAGGATTTAATAACTCTTTGGATACCAAGGTCAAAATTGCCGTTCTCGCCAAAAGGTCCCGCCAAAAAGTCACTCCGCCATTAATGCGCTCCCCCGTGTGTCCACCTTTAAAAATGTGCCATCATTACATGCCTACGTCATCAAAATTGAATCACTTAAATTGATACTTATAGATACCAAGTGTTTCACCTCGGCATCTTGGTAGGGGGCTACTGATATGGGGTAAAATCTCCACCCACCTCGCTTGAAGGGATTACATCGCCAATCTCCACAAACTACCACCTTGCTATAGGCGAGATTGATCACTTCACGAAGACTCGATGAGGATTCCACCTCCATGAGGAATCTCTCCATGAGACTCCTTCTATATCACGTTGTCTATAATTGCGATATGTTGTTCAAATGGCATCTTCCTATTTTATCTCCGATATCCGCGAGATCTTTTTCCATATTTATCTATCCGAGGATCTCATCTTGATCTCTTCACACGACTCTCTATTTTTCATCTATAAACAAACCGCTCCTTCTATCAGAAAAAGGTATGCTCATGGCTAGACCCTTGCATTTTCATTCTTAAAGCTTTCGTACTTTGTTTAGCCAAGCATATACTCGCCTTGGTTTGATCTCCACGACAGAGGGGTTTTGAGCGGCCTCACCCTGGCCGGTTACGTTTGTTCCCATGCGCAGGTCACCTGGATCATTGCCGAGGTTCAATTCCTAATTTAAAGAGTAATTCTGACCGTTAGTTGCTCGCCCCAAATTTTTACTTTACTTTAAACACTATGTGATCGTGATCTTCAGTATGTCGTATCGTATTGTGTAGAATTGCTTTAAACACTAATTTCATTCAATTATTTAATTATTTCATGTCATGTTAATTTTTGTTCGATTCATGTTGGCATTCAGAATTTTCAGGTTTAAATACAAATATAAAGTGTGTATATAGATGGATGGATACATTGATTTTTTTTAAACATAAATTGAATTTCATCAAGTAAATTCCCATTAAACATAAATATTCACAAAAGAATACCTATTGTCGAATCAATTACATTTTTTTTATTGTAAAAATTAAATTAAATTTTTTAATATTATGTTTGTATATTAAATTTACTCTGAAACGGTAAACAAAATGAACATCTTATTCTTAAAATGAAAATTAAAAAGTTACATGTATTGCATATGAATTAAAACAATTATATGTAAGCAATTTTTCATGAAATTGGAAGGGTCATATAAAGAAGTGAACCATGTAATGAGACTATGTATTTATGTCGAAACATAGTCAATTTTAAGTTGCTAATTTTGTGTACAGTTCGTATCATATTAATGGGGCGTGTCAAAAAATTTCACCCATAACCTTATGTTGATGGTTTCAAGCCTTTTATTTTATAAGAATTGCTAGGATTATCATCAATATAAAAGATTTAGTTGATTAGATATCAATAATTGTATAGTCAAGGCTTATGTAAGCATAATTTTTAAAATGGAGCTTAGAGCTAGATCTAAGTTTTGTGAGCTAAATTTTTACTCAAATAAATTCTGACCCGTGTAAAAAACCCATCTAAGTCTGTGGGGGGATTATTTTGAATGATAAATTTCTCACTCTGTTTTTCGATTAAACGTATCACCTTCTAACATTTTTACCATTGCGATAAATTTTAATCTATATTTTCTTATATTTTTTTATATGTAAAATGATAAATTTATAAATCTTTTTATAGAGTTTTGTACAATGATAAATTTATTATCCTACGAGTTACACGTAACAAATACGCACAATAAGAGAATTTGTTGAAATAATTAGATTTTTTATTTTTTATTTGAATTATCTTTTGAGAATTGGTTAAAATAATTATATAAAAAAAAACATTCATGACTTTTTTCCTTATTTGGTTGTTGACGTCGTCGACCTCATCGCCATCACCATTCACTAATAATGGCAGTAACGCTAGCGTCATCGTTGTCACTGACTCTAGCGTAGTCATCCTCGGCACCCACTATCAATTTATTTCTCCTTTAAATAAGAGTAAAAAAAATATATATATATAAAATTAGAACTTTTTAAAGAAAAATTAGACACTTAAGATTTAAATGAGTTGTACTGCATTTATCCTTTTTTAAAATAGGTCACAATACATTACAACTGGCCAACTATCAGACTGATCTTTTTATGGCCACCACCATACCGAATGATGGCTTTTAGGAATTGGGTTAATTACATTTGGTCCCCTTAAAGTATTGATGGATTCGTACTTTAACTCTTAAAAAAAATATTCTCTTGTAGTGCTCTTAACCTACTGAATTGAATGCAATCATCACCACAGATAGTCAATGATTGTATGACACAAACACTAGAGGTAGGTAATTAATCTGGTGGCAACGATCACTAGCTAAGTGACTCCGATGGTGGTAATTCATTAGCTGTGTGACTCCAATAGCGGTTCATTAGTTGTGTGACTCCAATAGCGGCAATAGTAGCTTGTGAATCTAACAGCGACGGGCAATGGCTATAGAATCGCGTAACGAGAAAGAAGTGTGGATTTGGTTAAGAGGTATAAAAGAGTTAGGGGTTGGGAGGTAGAAAGAGTGGGTTGATTTTAAGGTAGGTTTGGATTTGAGTATTGGAAGTTTGGTATGGGCTAAGGTATGTTTGGATCTTAGTATTATATTTTAGGTATGTTTGGGTATAGGGCCCCGCAGTGGCATGTATATCCTTATTGTTACTTCTTTAATTCTAGGGTAAATTGACAAATATATCCATCTTCCTCGTGGTTCTAAAAATAGTATTGACCTACTTTATTTTTGAAATTAATGTCAAAATTTTTTCATTGAGTTATTTTGGTACAAAAATGATAAACTACCCTTTTAGTTTAGGGCTTCTAATTTTTTTTCTTCAATATACCTAAAATAAATAAATATTCTATTTTTTAAAAAATACCATTTATTTATAAACTACTCTTATATTTTTTATCAAAATGTATTTTTTTTAAAAAAAATAATATAAATAATATACGTACTCTAAATGAAAATACTTAAAAAATAATTTTTATTATCAATAATTGTTTTTTTTTAAAAATAATCTAAATATTTTACTTTTTAAGTGCTCTAAATCTAAACATACCAAAAAATAACTTTTATAATTTTTTTTAAAGGAGAGAATGTTCATTTATTTTAATTGGTGCATTGAGAAAATTATTTTGCAAGTCCTAAATCAAAAGTCAATCTTGTTATTTTTACACAAAAATCAATCCTAGCGAGAATCTTGGCATTAGTTTCAAAACTAAGGAAGGTTATTATCATTTTTAAAACTATAGAGGATGTGATTGTATTTTTCAAAAATCTCAATAGAAGTCAGTGAAATTTACCCTTAAGCTATTAACAATTGAACGGAAGTTAATGATTGAGTCTAATTGCAATTGGTTCAAGAGTTAAAGGGGTAATGTGAAAAAATTATATGTTTAACGACCAAAGTG
>CM018916.1:9400897-9403397 GCA_009663005.1 Actinidia chinensis
AAGATGGACAGGTATATGATAAGTTTTTAGCCTGTGATAGGAACTGTAAGCAAGGTTGGCGAGCCGAGATACTCCTTGAGTTGTTGGAATGCTACCTCGGATTTTTTATTCCACTAAAAACTTGATTTTTCCTCAGGATCTTAAAGAATGGGAGGCACTTATTAGCTGATTTGGAGATGAATATGTTTAGGGTGGCTACTCAGCTAGTTAACTTTTATACCTCATGAATGTTTCTAGGCGAGCTCATCCGAGTAGTGCTTGAATTTGGTCCGAGTTTGCTTCGATTCCTTTCTTAGTTACCAAAAATCTAAGGAACTTACCCGAAGAGACACCAAAAATGCATTTGGAAGTTTTTAGCATCATTCGGTGTTTTCGCAAGACGCCAAATACTTCCTCTAGATGGGCGATGTAATCTACAGCCTTGAGGCTTTTGACGAGCATGTTGTCTATGTATACTTCCATAATCTTCCCAATCAGCTCGCTAAATAATTTGTTCACTAAACTCGGGTATGTCACTCCCGTATTTTTCAAACCAAATGGCATGACTTTGTAGTAGTATAGCCCCCTCTTGGTAATAAAGGAAGTCTTCTCCACGTCGGGCGAACGCCTCTTGATTTGGTAATATCTGAAAAAAGTGTCCATAAAACTGAGAAGTTCGTATTTGGAGGTGGCATTAACTATCAAGTCAATCTTTGGCAAAGGAAACTGTCTTTTGGACATGCCTTATTGAGGTCGGTGAAGTCAATACATACTCTTGACTTCCATCTTTCTTTGGGGCAACGATAACATTGGTGAGCCAATTTGGGTAGTTACATTCTCTAATGACGTTGGCCTTGATAAGCTTAGCCACTTATTCTTTTATTACTTTCAATCATTGAGGGGGCGAATTTTCTTCATTTTTGGTGAACTAAGGGATAATCGGGGTTGGTGAACAGTTTATGCATGGTGACTTAGGGATCTATTCCAGGAACGTCGCTTTACGACCATGCAAAGACGTCAAAGTTCTTTTTCAAAAATTCTACCAGAGCATTTCGCAATTCTTCAGTTAGCTCTGTTCCAATCATAACATGGCGATCAAGATGGTCTGGATGAATGGACAGTGGTGCAACATTTTCCAAAGGTTTGGTGTTTTTCAACTCTCTAGGGTCCACTAGGGTGATTTCCTCCATCTCGTCTCTCAATGCCTCTTTTTCGGTGTTGGCGATATGTAATTGCTATTGACTACTTGGTTTGGGAAGAGATTCAACCTTCATGGTTGAGATGAAGCACTGCCTGGCGACTTTCTGATCACCCCTCACCTTGCCTATCCTTGTTGTAGTGGAAAACTTCATCTTCAAATGGTAGGTTAAAGTGATTGTCTTTGTTCCTCTTAGAGTTGGGCAACCTAGGATTGCGTTGTATGGCAAAGGGCAATCCACCATAATGAAATCCTGCCAAACTATTATCTGATAGGGTTTTGCACCCAAGGTTAATGGTAACTTGATCCATCCAAGTGGGTGAATGGTATTTCCTCCAAATCTGACCAGAGGAGTGTGGAAAGGGTGTAGTTTATCCAGCCTAATTTTTATTTTGTCAAATGCCGAGATGGACAAGATGTGTGTTGAACTTCCATTGTCAACTAGTATCCTCTACACGTTAAAGCTGGCAATGACGGCTGAGACGACCAAGGCATCTTCATGAGGGAGGTGCAAACCCATTAGGTTATCACTAGTGAAGGTAATAGGTAGGTGAGCTCCAATTATAGGCGAGGAAAGGTTATAAATTTCTTATTTTGCTTCCCCGATAGCACTCCTACCTTCTCTCTTTTGAGACAAGTTCAAATAGCCCCTGATCCAAATCCGTCGTGGATTACTTGTATATCCACCTTATCACTGGGATCTTTTACTTCTAGAACAACTTAGTTAAACTGCTTCACATAGTCTTTCAAGCTCTCAGTCTCCTTTTGGTGAATGTTGAAAAGATGGGAGGCGTTCTTTTTCTTGACTCGGCAACTCATGAAATTAGCGACGAAGAGTCTACCCAGGTTGCCCAATGAGTCAACATTTCCTGGAGATAGCTTTCTGAACCAAGATCTCTCTGATCCTTTAAGGGTAATAGAGAACGCCTTGCACATTACTTTGTTTAAGTATCCTGAAGTGACATCAAGTTCTTATACGAATCCAAGTGGTCCATAGAATCAGTCTTTCCTTCATAGATCTCGAGTTGAGTAGGTAACTTGAATCTAGAGGAGACCCGGACCCTCATTACTCTTTTGGTGAATAGAGGTTCAATTTGTTTGATCAGAGCATCCACAATCACTAGCGCACTCGTACTTGTATTGATTGCGTTGATACGGGCGTCGAGGTTCCTGATCTTCTGAACGGTGGATCTATCTCAGCATCTAGGCAGCTGGTTATTACAACGGGGAGATCTCCCTTTCCTTATGACTTCCTCGCCCTCTACTCTAGGGTTTTTGATGGATGATTGGGATTCTGATGAAATAGGACTTCTTTCTCGCTTG
>CM018916.1:9423397-9428397 GCA_009663005.1 Actinidia chinensis
GTAAATACCAGTAGTAAATTCTTCTAGCCCAATCGAATTCTTGGTTTGGCCACTGGTTCTCACACTACCGATAGTACCAAAAGTAAATACCGGTAGTAAATTCTTCTAGGCCAGTCTTGGAATCCTAGCCCTTTGGCTCTCAAGGCATTGCTTTGGGGCTTCTCCCGGCCACCAGAATTCACCTTTTTCTACTCGAGACTTGTAGGGATGGCCATGATGGCTTCTTTACTATCGAATTTTCTACACAACCCACAAAAATAACTTGAAAGCAAAATGTTAAATCGAATGATTTAGTATGTGCACATGTACAATAACGGGGGGAAATATATCTATTATATGCAAGAATGTGTGCTAAACACTATCTCTCAGGAAATCGATCCCTATCAACAACGGGTGAGAAATCTATCTCTTAGGAAATCGATCCCAATCAACAATGAGTGAGAAATCTATTTCTCAAAAAATCTATCTCAATCAACATGGAGATAAATATATCTATAAGGAAATCTATTCTTATCAACAATGGAGGAGAAATCTCTCTCTCGTGGAATCTATCCCTATCAACAGTAGGTGAGAAATCTCTCTCTCAAAATATCTATTCCAATCAACATGGGTGAGAAATCTATGTCTAGGAAAATCTATCCCTATCAACAATGGGTGAGAAAATTCTCTCTTGTGACCCATCCTTAATAGGTGAGAAATCTATGTCTAGGAAAATCTATCCCTACCAACAATGGGTGAGAAATCTATCCCTATCACCAACATGTGAGAAATCTATCTTTCGAAAAATCTATCCTAATCAACATGGTTGAGAAATATATGAAAATCTATTCCTATCAATAATGGGTGACAAATCTATCTCAGAGGAAATCTATCTCTGTGAGAAATCTCTCTCGAAAAATCTATTCCAATCAACATCGGTGAGAAATCAATCTCTAGGGAAATATATCCCTATCAACAACGAATAAGAAATCTATCTCTCGAGAAATCTATCCCTATCAATAGCGAGTGAGAAATCTATCTCTCGAAAAATCTATTCTAATCAATATCGGTGAGAAATCAATCTCTAGGGAAATATATCTTTATCAACAATGGATGACAAATCTATCCCTATCAACAATGGATGAGAAATCTATCTCTTGGGAAATCTATCCCTACCGACATGGGTGAAAAACCTATCCCTACACAAAAAACATGAGAAATCCTTCACAAAGCTATAGAATTCTATTTTGACGAGAAGACAATATAGAGAAATTTACATCGAAGTGAAAATTCTGTAAATTTTCTTGAAAACAAAATCAAAACTCAAAAAATGAGAAATCTATTTCAGCAAAAGTTTGTTCTCGAAAAGGTTCACTTCATAAAGATACCACCAATGATCCAAGCCATTCTTGTTTGACTTTTAGATGTTGTGTCCAAATTCCTCCGTTTTGATTTTTATCTAAGTCACAATGATGTAACTCTTGTTCTTGGACATCCTATTGTTTTTTTAACAGTGGATTCTTCCGGAAACATTCAGACATTTTTGCTTTAAACAATATTCAAGCTTATCTTCATGGATATCAACTCATACTCACAAACTCAAACAGTGCAAGTGTGCTCATGGACACAAACTCATGTTTAAAGAGAGGTCAAAGTGCAAAGAGCATAAATGAGAATCTAGACAACGGAGCCATCCCTTAAGTTAGAACAATGTTCCTCAACATTTTAGCAATTCTAGCTGAGGAAGCCAAAACTTTATCCATTGTGAACAATACTTTTACAATTAATTCAGGCAATGAAAAGTTTCTTTTCAAAATTTGTCATGGATTAAACTCATTCCTATTAGTATGGAACATAATGATCTCTATGCTCTAAAAGTACAAAGGAATTCACCCAATCATTTTGCAAAATCAATGCCCCTTGCGTGTATTCCCATGTCCCTAGTGACAATGCGATGCCCCTGGTGTGAAATACTTCGGCTTCCATGAAGCAAATACCCCTTGTGTAGAGAAACAATCAAAATTTAAAGCAGGAGTGGCTGAACCTCTTAGACTTTGAGGTTGCCTACGTATCTCATGGTGCGAATCAGGCCATTACATAGTTCAAGTTAAGGTGCACTAGGGTATTTTCCTCTCCTTTTTTTGTAGGTTGCCCCACGGGTTTTCAACACTACGTATCAACACTACGTATTTTTTTTTTTCCTCCAATTTTTGCCTAGGCTGCCCTTGCGGGTTTTCTACCTCGAGCCTCTCAGGGGTAGAAGTTTAACAAATGAAACAACTTGTGACAAATGCAACCCTCCTATGATGATCTTCATTCGGTTTTGAACATGCCCCTTCCGTTGCTTTGCTTTCGACGACGAATACTAGCACACACATTGGTAATCACTCGAAAAATAAGAGTCCTTCAAGATTTTCCATTAGTCATGATGTCAATTACTCCGCCGATCTTCAAGGCAATATAGCAACGATGGATATTCATATACTTTCCAACAATCCACAAGCAGGAGTGTTTATGCATCTAGTCACGGGATGGATCATGCCCTTTTAATCTTGAATTCTCAATTTTAAGACATGCTTTTCAATCAAAAAAGACTTTTATTTGGACCATAACGTAGGCCTAGGGTTCAGGGTTGAGAACAAAAGGATATTAAGGCTCAAATAATTATCAATTTTAGGGTTCAATATTATTGGCAGCCATCTATCATCTTCCACTGATTTGTCCTTTTGCCTAATCTTTGGTGATTTAGAGACAACCTTTTTTCCAACTTTTCACATCGACAAATCTCAATCTACATGAATTCTTTTATCGCTCATTCCTTTTTTTTTCTTCTCCATTTTGTCCTCTTGGTTCCCTAATAAAGAAGAAAAATTACAAATCTAGAATTTTATACGGATCTCATCTTGGGCATTGTGGGAGTCTAATTTTGGAATATTTTGAGTTGTTATTTGTTTTTATTTAGAAGTAGCCCTTTTGAACTATTTTATTTCGTAGTATTTTTATCGGGCCAATTTTATTTTGTAGTATTTTATTTATTTGTTTATTATTTTTAGGGTTTAATTTATTTTGCCTATTTAAAGAGAGCTTTGTTATAATGAATGGAAAAAAAACCTAGTTTTTTTCAATTTCTTCTGAAATTCTTGTGTGAAGCCAAACTTCTCCCTACCCTTCTTTATTTTTTTTATATCTTTACTGTTATTGTTTAGGTTGATTCTTGTGCGGCATCACCTTGGGCTTGGTGAAAGGCACGATAGTGATTGGGGTTATGGCTGGGTGGAAGAGGGTTTGGTGGTGGCATGGGGGCAAGTGGTTTCAAATGGCCAGCTCCCTTGAGCTTCTCGAGTGCTTCGGACAATGACATTCCTCCCAAGGTGAATTTTCTCTTCGATTTTGCCCAATCTTGCAAAACTCGCATGACAATAGCATTCATTTTGGTTGACTCATATGCTACTTTACTGACTGTTTCCCCCAAATCTCTTCGGTTTTGTTCATCCACTTTCACTTCTCTCTAAAATTCCGGTTCCTATGACATCCTCTATTTCGACTCCAGCATTAAACAATTGTTCAAAAGTACTTAAAGGTTGAATAATGAGGTGTTTCATGAGTTGAGGTTGCAAATTCTTGATCACCATTCGGACTTGATATTTTTTTGAGGTCTTATAGTCATCATGGCAGATTTGGGTCTCCATCTTCCCAAAAACTTGAAGAAGTTTTCCTTTTCATTTTGACGAGTGGTCTCCAAGTCTCTAGTGATCACATCGAGTTGGGTGTTGTATGCATATTGTGTCACAGAGATGTTGGTTATGTTCTCCCATGTTCTAACCTTGGATGGTTCAAGATTTAAAAGCCAAAGCAAGGTAGCTCCGGTTAAAGTTTTTGAAAAAGTTAGCCCAATAACTCCTCTTGGATCCCCATGTGTCTGAATACTCCCACATACATCCTCAAATGCACCTTAGGATCTCCGTTACCATCAAATTGTCTAAATCGGGCATCTTGATAAACATAGACATTGAGCATCGAGGACTTCAATTCCCTTGGTCTTTCTCTAAACATTCTCAATGCGGTCAATCTTATCTAGTTGGGCTTTCATGGCATCATTTTGAGCTAGAAATCTGTTGGGTGGATTGGGTAATGTTGGGTAAATCCAGGTTGGGTTGGGCCGACATGGCTTGATTAAATGGAATGTTCATATGGGCTTGGGCTTGGGCTTGTGAGTTTGGATTTAGGGGAGATGGGTTTTATGTTTTTGTTTTGGACTTGGATAGTGATTCACACAATAAAATGCTAAGTTATCAGTCAATTCCCCTGCAATTTAGCATTATTGCACTTATTATATGTTCGAGTTAACCATTATTTGGTGCAAGTATTGTAAATAGGTTTTGTAGGTCAATTGGAGCGTTAAAGAGATCGAAAGAGCACGGAGCACTGCCTTGGCTCAACCGATTGAACTACCAATGTTCAATCGGTGCAACTGAAACAAAGGCAACACCCTTTTTACCTTAACCGGTTGAACAAAAGTGTTCAACCGGTTGAACAAATCCAAAGGCATGAAGAAGCAGCCCCCAACCAATTGAAGCAAAAAGTTCAACCGATCGAAGACCAGCAGAAAGATCAGAGAGAGAGTTCAACCGGTCCAGCCCTAAATGTTCAACCGGTTAAAGGAAATCAGAAAAATTGAGCTTCCAAAGTTCAACCAATTGAAGCAAATCCTCAACCAATTGAGGAGTGCAACAGAAGTTAAATCCCAAACTCAGTGATACAAATCGATCCTTCAACTCCATCAAGTAAACAATTTTACACTTTTTCTACTTGCACCACACTTGACCTTGCAATTTGAGTTCCTTGTGGAAATGACATGGGGACTTCTGAATATCGTGTTTTACTGATAGATTCCTACGCTTGGGAATTGCAAAAGAGATATAGCATTAAATACTGACAAGTATTTTTGGCTCTGTTGCCGGGGTGCTAAAACGCCAGGGTCAAGTCTTGTAATTTTCATCACAAGTGTTACTAAGTATATT
>CM018916.1:9558397-9560897 GCA_009663005.1 Actinidia chinensis
CGAGCATAGTATTGATAGCCCATACTTTATGTTCTTTTAAATGTAGGAATGCCGAGGCTAGCACCTAGTCAAGGGAATCGAGGTGAGTAATATGATGCTATGAACAAAATTATGTATTTTTAAAATGTTTTCAATATGTACTATGTTATAAATAAATGTTTTCCATGCTTTCAATGCATAAATGATTATGTTCTTGTTATGAAAACCATGTCTTCTAATGCATGCAACGTTAGTATGTTACTAATCAAAATCATGGATGAATGTTTCTAACATGAGTATGAAATGATTTTCAATTCAAAGCGAAGAATTTTATGTATGGTGACACTCGAGGTCTTCTCGTGGCGAGGCCTTAATCAAGCTCGATAGTCCTATGACAGGGGATGTGAAATAAACTATCTATGATAGAGATGTCTCTGGCCTAAAGAGCCCTAGCGTAACCTATATGTTTACTAGCATGACCGAAAAGTTACTAGCTGAGTTGTTACACATTTAGTACTTACGAATTTAAAGTACTTACAGCTTTATGATTATGAAAGGATTTAATGCTAGGATAGGCGTTCGAACGATAAAGCCAGAATCCTTCTGGAGTTCGAACCCTACTACTTGTGATATATTTCATGCTCTCAGGACTGTCAAACATTCAAATGGGAGTTCGAACGCTAAAGCCAAGTTTTAGTGTTTGAATGCTAAAGAGGGTGATCGAATGCTATAGCCTATAATAGAGTCCACCCAACTTCACACCTTCAGAGCGTTCGAAGGCAGCGTTCCAACGCTAGGGTCGAATTCTTTATTAGCGTTCGAATGCTAATATTGACATTCGAACATCAACACTATAAAATGGAGAAATAAAAAGAAAAAAAAAGAGGGAACAAAAGGTTTATAGTGGGGGAAGGCACATGGGATCATTTTACATGTGCATCTCAGATTTTATACACACACCCACACACATTCCCCACACCCACACGAAGAGAGAGAGAAGGGAAAAAAGAATAGGAAGAAGAAGAGAAGAGAAAGAGGGAGAGGACTAAAGAGGAGAAGAGGGGAAAATCATAGGGAGATGAGAGAAAGAAAGCTTAAAACTCCACATTGAATAACCTATCCAACATTTTTGTGCTTGAAGCTTGGTAAGTCAAAACCCTAACTTGTGTATATATGCATATATGAAATGTATGTTAGTTTATAGACCCCATTGAGTCTTATTTGGGTTAAGTATCATATAATGGGAGTTGAATTTGGCAAATTAGAGGGGGCTTTGAAACCCCCCCCCCCCCCCCCCAATTTCAAAATGTAGAGTTTTTGTGGTAGTAAAATCTTAGATGTGCTATGTTAGGGTTATTTTTGAGAGTTGATTTTGAGATATTGTAGTCTTCTTGAGAAATTCTTCTCTTTGAGAAATTCTCCTTACCCTAGGAGTTTTAAAAGGGATTGGGTTGTATTTTTAGAAAATTTAGTAAAGTTCAGTAGCTTTTCTGCTACTGCGTACAACCAACGTTCGAACGCTAGGCCCAGCTTTTGAACGGCGACTATTTAACACTTAGCGTTCGAACGGTCACTGTTCAAAGCCTAGCGTTCGAACGGTAAATGGGGTGTTCGAACGTCAAGCCCATTTTTAGGCAGTTTTGATATTTATCCTCAAACATTTTATTTTTTTTGCCCAAAGAATGTTAGGCCCTTAACCTACCTATTGGGGGACTTTAAACCCATTTTTAAGAAGTCTTGACCTAGTACGAAAGTATGTAGGATGATTAGAGAGTCACATAGTAATGTAACTCTTTTATTATCGTATTATCGAGCATAGTATTGATAGCCCATACATTATATTCTTTTAAATGTAGGAATACCAAGTCTAGCACCTAGTCAAGAGAATCGAGATGAGTAACATGATAATTTAAAAAAATTATGTATTTTCAAAATATTTTTAATATGTACTATGTTATAACCAAATATTTTGCATGATTTAAATGCATAAATGATTATGTTCTCGTTATAAAAGACATGTCTTCTAATACATGCAACGTCAGTATGTTACTAATTAAAACCATGGATGAATGTTTCTAACATGAGTATGAAATGATTTTCTATGCATAACGAACAATTTTATGTATGGTGACACTCGAGGTTTTCTCATGGCGAGGCCTTAATCAAGCCCGATAGTCCTATGATAGGGGATGTGAAATAAACTATCTATGATAGATACGTCTTTGGCCCAAAGAGTCCCCGCGTAACGTATATGGTTACTAGCCGAGTTGTTACACTTTTAGTACTTACGGATTTAAAGTACTTACAGGTTTACGATTATGAAAGTTTTCGAGCTATGTTATGTATGATTATGAAAGCAAGCTATGCTATGTTTATGTGAGATTCAAGTTTATGAAAGTTCAAATTCTAGAAAAAGTTATGTCATGCTCACACGTTTTACATTAAATGAGATATGTATGATATGCAAATGGTCCATGGTATTTTATGTTCATGCATCACTGTTATTCACTAAGAATATAGC
>CM018916.1:9565897-9568397 GCA_009663005.1 Actinidia chinensis
ATTTTTACCCAAATATTTTTATTACAATCAATTGTGTAATTTTGATCAAACTACAAGGACCAATGGTGAAATTTATCCCAAAAAAATGACCAACCATGAAGGTGCTGCACTTAAGAGGATCCGAACTCCTGTTTGGTCTCTCTCTTTTAGTCTCTACAATTTTTTGGATTTCCTTAGTCGTGTCTTTCCTGACTTAGGGTTTATATTTGGTCTACGTTTGAGTTGCATTTGATATTTACATAAGTGTGTATCGGCTTTGATCAATTGGGAGGGCAATTTGATGATTAATTGATGAGAGAATCTGTATATGATCAGACCAAAATTGGACTCCCACCTTGGCTGCAACAACAATGGGCCCATCTCTCATAGACCCACTGGGTCATTCCGCCAGGAACCAGGTCGAATCCTCCATTTGCTCAAGAAGACAATTGTCACATCCAAAAGAAAAAGAAGGTTACCATTTGCGTTTGCATTTAGAAGCTGCTTATGCGGTACGAAATAATTTTCTCCTTTTAGAGACAGACAAATACAAATCTAAGAGCACCAAATAATTACTCATACACACAAAAAATAGAGACAGTCGGATATAGATCTATACATGCAAAGAGAGGGATGTTGATTTGAGAGGAGAAATCATGGGTTGTTATGGTGTAGGGAGGGGCAACCACCCTCAGAACATCCCATCTCTCTTTTTGGAGCCTAATTCTTGAGCCCTAACCCTAGATTCATTCCCTAAAACACACCTACACATCTATAAATTAAATAAAACATTGAAGGGTGGAGATGATTGCAAGTACCCAGAATAAAAAATATCAAATGGTCATGATGATACTGGGAGATGAAGTTAAAGTTGTATCAAAATCATCAGCATCCAAACACCCAAAATAAAGTAGAAATTTGAAGGAAATAAATCCATAATATTCCAACACAACAATCTAGCATAATCAAGGAAAACTCAGGAAAAAAAAAGATTGTCGGTTTTGATGACGCTAGGGCTGTGTTTCGATTAAGAATTTGACAGAAAAAAAGAAAAAAAATGTATGAGGGAGACAACTTACCAGTGCAAACCTCTGGCATTTATCACATTTCCTCGTATACGCCGCTACATCTCGTTCCATTTGTGGCTAGAAGTATCCTTGGTGAATGCTTTTCTAACCAGCAATCTAGCCTTGGAATGATTTCTGCATACACCTTCGTGAATCTCCCTTATAGCGTAGTCTGCTTCATTAGGTCGGAGGCATCTTAGGAGTAGTCCTAAGAAGGATCTCTTGTACAGCGTACCCTGAAGAATGCAGAATTTGGCCGACCTATATTGGATCCGGCGAGCTTGGAGTTTATCTAGGGGCAATGTTCCATCTCGAAGATAGGCGATGATGTTGTGCATCCATATCGGTTGCACCTCTACTGGACAGATGACATTGGCGACCTCAATACTCGGATTTGGTAAGAATTCTAGTGGAATGTTTTTGTTTGAGATGAAGTCAAAAGTGGAGGCGAGGTTGGCTAGGTCATCGGCCTTCCTATTTTCTTCCTTTGGGATTTGGCTAATTCTAAAATCTTTGATTTTGGTTGAAATGTGTTTTACTGCGTCAAGGTAGGCCATCATCCGGGAGTCTTTGGTGAGGTATTCTCCTTGGACTTGGTTTACAAAGAGCTGGGAATCACTAAAGGCATCCAAAGATTCTACCCCTAACCCTACGGTAACCCTCAATTTGGAAAAGAGGGCTTCGTATTCTGCTTCGTGTTTGGTGGCCCTGAAGCCAATATGGATGGCGTACTCTATCTATTCACCTGAAGGAGTTTGGAGAACAAGCCCTGCACCGCAGCCATGTTGGTTAGAAGACCCATCTACAAATAATCGCCATCTGGCGAGGTCCTCATCCGAGTTTTGTTCTTTCGGGACTACTACTTTGGGGGAACCTTTTTCTTGTTCTGGAGCATCTTCATGTGTAAATTCCACCACAAAGTCGGCCAAGGCTTGGGCTTTAATGGCCATCCTCGGTCTGTAGTCGATGTGGAACTCACTTAACTTAATAGACCATTTGAGGAGCCTTCCCGAGGTCTCAAGTCATTGGAGGATTTGTTTTAAGGGTTGATCGGTCAGCACGGCTATAGGGTGAGCTTGAAAATAGTGGCGAAGCTTCCTGGCCGCGATTATAAGGGCATAGGCGAGCTGTTCGATTTTCAAGTATCTAGTCTCGGCTCCCATTAGGACTTTGCTGACATAGTACACCAATTTTTGGATTTTCTCTTCTTCCCGGATTAGGACTGCACCTACTGCTATTGCCGAGATGGACAGGTATACTAATAGTCCTCGCCCATAGTGGGGACCGTGAGCAAGGGTGGTGACCCGAGATACTCCTTCATTTGTTGGAATGCCATTTCTGTCTCATCTATCCATTGGGAGGCCTGATTTTTCCTCAAGATTTTGGAGAACGGCGAGCATTTATTAGTCGATTTGGAGATGAATATGTTAAGGGCGGCGACTCGTCCAGTCAGC
>CM018916.1:9578397-9585897 GCA_009663005.1 Actinidia chinensis
CTATCACCTTCACCAATGATGACCTAAGAGGCCTGCATCTCCCCCATAACGACGCACTGGTCATCTCAGCCACCATCGCCAATTTCAACATGTAGAGAATCTTAATTGACAACGGAAGTTCTGCGGATATCTTATTCATCTCGGCATTTGACAAAATAAAGATTGGGCGAGATAAGTTTTGTCTGTTTCACACCCCTTTGATCGGATTTGGAGGAAACACAATGCATCCACTTAGTTGGATCAAATTGATAGTGACCTTAGGGATGGAGCCCCACCAGACCATTGCATGGAAAAATTTCATCATAATGGATTACCCTTCGCCCTACAATGCAATTTTAGGTCGCCCAACGCTAGGCGGGATCAAGGCCATCACTTCAACTTACCATCTGATGATGAAATTTCCTACTTCAACGGGAATAAACGAGGTGAAATTGATAGTGACCTTAGGGATGGAGCCCCACTAGACCATTGCATGGCAAGATTTCATCATAGTGAATTGCCTTTCGCCCTACAATGCAATTCTAGGTCGCCCAACGTTAGGCGGGATCAACGCCATCACTTCAACTTACCACCTGATGATGAAATTTCCTACTTCAACGGGAATAAATGAGGTGAAGTAATTTCTCTCTCTATTTATTTATTTATTTATTTTATTATAATTTTATTTTAAAGTAAAGTAACAATGATTGTGTCTGCACAATCAGCTTAATAATAAAAAATTTATTTTTTCACTCCTCCAACTTAAATGTCTTTTAATCTGATCCCAAAAGTTTTCAATCTTTCAATTTAATTCTAATTCAGAATTTAATGGCTTAAATATAAGTCTCACAATTACATAAATTCTCCAAACGTAAGTATTACAATTTTTTTTCCACACCAGGCCAAAATAATATTACAATTTCTCAAAACATACATTCATAAGCTTTTCAAAACAAAATATAAAACTGGCATCCACATGACTCACGATTCAGGATAACTCTCGGTACCTGAAATTCTTTTTTATAGTAAAGGTGAGTTACCTTGAAAAGATTTCTCAAAACATACATTCATAAGATTCTCCAATTCGCAAAAAGAAGAGAAAGTTTGCCCAGAATACCTGAAAGTCATAGAAGAAGAAGTGGCTAAGCTTATCAAAGCCAATGTTATCAAAGAATCCCACTATCCGGAGTGACTCGCCAACGTTGTCGTCGCCCTAAAAAAAGGAAAAAAGTGGAGAGTATGTGTTGACTTTACCGACCTAAACAAGGTTTGCCCAAATGACAGTTTTCCTCTGCCCAAAATTGATCTGATTGTTGATGCAACCTCCAAGTACAAAATTCTTAGCTTCATGGACGCCTTCTGAGTTTATTATCAGATCAACATGCATCTGCCCGGCGTGGAGAAGACTTTTTTATCACAGAGAAGGGGGGTTATACTGCTACAAAGTAATGCCTTTTGGGTTGAAGAATACTAGGGTGACGTACCAAAGATTGGTGAACAAGATGTTCAAGGACATGATAGGAAAGATTATGGAGGTTTACATAGATGACATGTTGGTCAAAAGCCTCAAAACTGCTAATCACATCGCCCACCTGTAGGAAACATTTGGTGTCCTAAGGAAACATCGAATAATGCTGAACCCTTCCAAGTGCATCTTCAGCGTATCCTCAGGAAAGTTCCTTGGCTTCCTCATGATCAAGCGTAGGATTGAGGTGAACCCGAACCAGATTCAAGCCCTACTCTCCATAAGACCGCCCAGGAATATACACGAGGTGCAACAGTTGAATGGGTGAGTAGCTGCCCTTAACAGATTCATATCCAAATTAGCTGACATGTGTTTACCATTCTTCAAGATCTTGAGAAAAAATAGAGCCTTTGAATGGACAAAAAATATGAGATAGCATTCCAGTAACTTAAGGAGTATCTTGGGTCGCCTCTCTTACTCACAAGAGCTAAAACTAGGTACCTAAAATTGAGAAGCTCGCCTATGCAATCCTGATCGCCGCCAGAAAGCTCTGCCATTATTTCCAAGCCCATCCCATCGTTGTGCTGACAGACTAGCCCTTGAAACAAATTTTCCATCAAACTAACACCTCAGTAAGGCTTCTCAAGTGGTCTATTGAGCTGAGTGAGTTCCACGTCGACTATAAATTGAGGATGGCGATCAAGGCCCAAGCCTTGCTAATTTCGTAGCTGAGTTCACACATGACGTTGTCCCAAAACGCGAGATCACTTTCCTAGAAGTGGAAACTCCAAAAGAGCAGAACCCGGACGAAGACCTCACCAATTGGAAATTGTTCGTAGATGGATTGTCCAACCAGCATGGATGTGGTGTTGGACTTGTTCCCTAACTCTATCGGACGAAGATATGGAATACGTCATTCGCATCGGGTTCAAAGCCACCAACAACGAAGCGGAATATGAAGCTCTCCTCGTCGGACTAAAGGTTGCAATAGAATTTAGAGTAGAATCCTTGGACGCCTTCAGTGATTCCCAACTTGTGGTAAATCAAGTTCAAGGTGATTACCTTGCCATAGATCTCCAAATGTTAGCCCACCTAGATGAGGTGAAGACCATGTCAGCAAAGATTCAGGACTTTAAAATTTGCCAAATCCCTCGATAGGAGAACAACAAAGTTGATGCTCTGGCTAACCTCGTCTCAGCCTTGGATTTCATCTCAGATAGAAGTATACCTCTAGAGTTCTTTCCAAACCTAAGTATCGAGATTACCAAAACTGTTTGTCAAACAGGAACAAGCCCGATGTGGATGAATGACATTGCTGTATACCTCCAAGATGGGACACTACCGTTAGACAAGCTCCAAGCTCGTCGGATCCAGTATCGAGTAGCCATATTTTGTTTCCTTAATGAACCCTGTATAAGAGGTCTTTTCCAGGGTTACTCCTAAGATGTCTCTGACCTAAAGAAATAAAGTATGTACTTAGAGAAATTCATGAAGGCATCTGTAGAAATCACTTTGGGGTAAGATCACTAGTCAGGAAGGTAGTTCACCAAGGTTATTTCTAGCCTCAAATAGAACGAGACACAACAACAAATACCAAGAAATATAACAAATGCCTGAGGTTTGCCCTAGTAAGTCGCATCCCTCATACTAAGATAGTGCTGATGACTAGCCCGTGCTTATTTGCTCAGTGGGGTATCGACATACTAGGACCTCTGCCTTAAACTCCATTGCAAAGAAAATTCTTAATCATCGCCATAGACTATTCCACAAAGTGGATAGAGGCTGAGCCTCTCGCCAAAATTACAGAAAAAAACTCCAGAAACTTCATATAAAAGAACATCGTTTGTCGATTTGGAATTCCCAAGGTTATTATCTCGAACAACGTAAGGTAATTCGGCAATGATGAATTCAAACAATTCTGCTCGGACCTTGCCATCTATCATTATTTCTCCTCGCCAAGTCATCCTCAAACAAACGGTCAAGTGGAAATCACCAACCGAACCATCCTGAGGAATTTGAAGACGAGGTTAGAGAAATCTGAAAGCGAATGAGCTGAGGACTTGTCGAGCATACTATGGGATTACCACACGATGAGCAAAATCCCTACGGGCGAGATGCCGTACTTGATGGTCTATAGGACAGAATTAGTTATATCAGTGGAGACAGAAATACCAAGCTTTAGGATCTCAAATTTTGATAACGAGAACAACGAAACCGAGCTAAGGCTCAATCTTGATCTCCTTGACAAAAAGAGGGAGCGAGCGGAGGTACGCCAAATGGCCTATAAGTACCAGGTCACCAAGTACTACAACCAGAGAGTTAGGCACATATCTTTTTTGCCGAGTGACTTAGTCTTGAGAAAAGTCATCCTATCTATAAAGTAACTGAATGCCGGAAAGCTCGATCCTACATGGGAGGTCCTTATAAAGTTTTCAAAGTATCTAAGCTGGGAATATATTGGCTAGAAGACAAGGGTGGAAGGATACTACCTCACCCCTGGAACACCGAGCACTTGAAGAAGTATTACCAGTAATCCTAATGGTCGTCATGAGAAGAAGATCGCCTACCTATGTGGTGTCACCAATCTTATGATAACCAGACTCCATGCGGATATCGCCATAGTTTTGATTTTGCCCATTCTCTATGTATACGATGTTAATCTCCAAACTTCTTATTGTGCTTGCCAATTTCTATGTGATGGAATAAAATTTCTTTAGTTTGATTTTATCGCCATTGTTTATTAGAGTCATATCGCCAATTTCATAAGTTTCAATTCGTCAGTTCCAAGATCACCCATTCATTGATAAGTTTCAAGGCATCTTGATTGCCAAATGACCGAATAGCTTGATCACTTATATCATGATAAGGTTTATTGTTTGCCCAAATTAAAATAACAACTGGCCTTAACCACCTATTAATCAAGCTCGCCAAGATAATTTGATCGCCATGATTAAGTTCAAAATTTGCCTTATTAAGGTGAATATAGACTTAATATATTCGCCGAACAGTTGAATTTGCCAATTGATCAAGTTTTATTCGCCAAAGAATTAAGTCATATGCGCCAATTTCATTTTTCCAGTTTGCTAAACTTACTATCGCCATGATTTAAGTTGATTACTAAAGGATATTTTACTTCGCCAAATTAATCTCACCTACTTTCATGATATCACCAATGCAAGCAGAAGATGTGCTATGAAGTAAAAAAGCAAAAAGGAAACAAGGAAAATAGATTTCCATTCATTGAAAATTTGAAGGTTTACATCTCACCAGTACAAAAGAGTACAAAAATTCACAAAGATGTGCTAAGTTAAGGAGAGAAGGGGTTGGTATTGCCTTTTTCCTCGCCCTTCTCCTTATCTTTACTCTCCTTCTCCTTGTCCTCTCCCTACTCCTCGGTTTTATCCTCCTCCTCCTCGAGCAAGTCATGATCAAGGCCCATGCCTCCTAGGTCGATGCGAGGTTAGGGTGATGGTGAGCAAGTTGCCTCTTGCAGAAGTTGAAATCTCACCAAAGTATTTAAAAGCCGTAGACTCCACGACTTCCAAGAAATCATATGAGGATTTATACTTCTCGATGGCCTTTCCCTTGGCAAGGGTTTCATTCTTCTTTAGCTCTGCCACCTTTGCCTTTAACCTCGCCATGGCATCGATCTTCTCCTTAAGCTCTTCGGAGGCCTTCCACTCCTGCTCTCCAAATTCAGCCAGAAGTCCTTTTAGCTCTATGGTCCAATTTTGAGCTCAAACCATCTCCATCTCGGCTGATTCTGCCCGGGCGATTTGGAAAGTGGCCTCATTCCCTATGTCCCTGCTTCGGACAACAAGGGAAGACTCGAGCACAACCTCTTGCTACATACAAGTTTCAATGAATGCCTTGAAACAACAAAAGTATGAAAACAAAGACCGACGATGAAAATGAATAGATACCTGATCGACAATGTGGAAGAACTTAGTAACCATTTAATCCAATGAGAGCTTATATACCTTCTCCTTGTCGGCAAGAAGAATCACCCCTACCAGAATCTTTTTTGCCACAGAAGGATTCCCCAGCATGGAGGCTCAAGGCCCCAAGGCGATGTCGGGATTTGTCGAGGTGCCCTCCCCATGAGCCATAGTTGGTCTGGCTCCTTTGATCGCCGGCGCGCTGGACATCGCCGATGTTTTCGCTTTCTTCGCCGCGGGTGGGGGCAGGGCCTCTTTCCCTTTTGACTTCACCCCTCTGGGCGAGACGTTTGACACCTTGCCTCTCGAACATTTCTCTTGAATGACAACCCCCTTTGCAGCCGGGGTTGACTTTGCTAACGAGCTTGTGCCCTTGGATTCCTTCACCTTCTAGGCGAGCTTCTTCAAGATGATCCTTTTTAATTGCTGCAAAAGAAAAGAAACGACATCAGACCAAGGAAGAGATAATACACTTGAAAAGATGGAGATAGTACCATCCGATCTAAGCTTGGGGGCAGCCCTGGGTCTGACCAGGACTCTGATTTAGAGTCCGAGTTTAAGCTCAAACTAAATGGTCCCAAATCTAAAATAGGGTCTCATACTTTTCCCCCCTAACCATCTTTGTATGGTTAGATCAAGAACATGAGGTAAGATCATCCTCATTTCCTTTTTGATGGTTCCTATGTATTCTACCAAGTCATTTCGAGAATGCTCGCCAAGGTGAGGTTCATCTTGGGAATGGCGGGACTCACCCTCATCGCCCCCAGCATTGGGGGACCCTTTGATCATGTTCTTGCCCGACCTCGCCTTGAAATATAGCCACCCCAAGTTTGGCTTTGGAATTTTGAATAGGCTATAAAGGTATCTAAACTCATTGAGGGATAGGGCGCGCTTGTAAAATTATCGTATCACCAATGCGCATATGACACTTCGCCATGCATTGGGAGAAAGTTGGGTGGGCAGATATTGTAGAAATTCAAGATTCTCCTAATGGTGGGGTGAATTGGAAGTCTTAGGCTGACAAGAAAAGTAGCTTTGTAAAAAGCTACATCACCCGGGCGAGCAGACAATATAGTCTCGCCCTCTTCTGGGATCTTAGCCTGGATCCCAGCCGAGAAGGAATACATTTCCCTCAGGCGATCTAAGTCGTCCTGAATCATAACGTTGAACTCCTTTTCAAGAGGAGTACGAATAGCTATCTTGGGTTCTTCCTCGTGGTCTGAAGTGTCATCCTGAGGAGGAGAGTCCTTAGGAGGGGAAGAAGGGAGTTGGTTATCCTCGTCCGTCATGTATGATTTCTCTCCAAGATGTTCAGACACCCCAAGATGGTAAAGAGTTATGTAAGTCTCCTACGTCGGTTCTACTGGACATGCACTATAGAAACTGAACTAGAAAAAGGAATGAAATATTAGTACTTATTAGGTTGAGGGCGATGAGGCAAACACAAGAGGACAAGGGCGAGGTGAACGTCAGAGCAATAGCAGCAGTTCGATAGTGAAAGCAAGAAAAGTACAAATGTATGGGGAGGCCCCTTATTTATAGGAAACACCAAAGGCTGAGATTTGTTTGCGTCAACGGCTCAGATCACACGATTATTCAAATTGGATACGGGTGCATGTGCTTTCATCCAAAGAGAAGGGATGTGACCGATTTTATTTTATCTGCAACTAAGACTAAGCTGATCAACGAGGGTTGATGGATTATAGGTTCGTGCAAGAATGGATGTTAAGTGTAAAATTGAGTCGAGAAAACACAATGGCAACGCAACTTGTAATCTAATGTTGTCACCCGAATTCACTATACATGATTCTTAATTTTGAAATAAAAAGTTTATTTACGTGAACCGACTGAAAAAAAGTTTGAACTCTAAAGATTTTTGTGGATCCACGATCATAACCACATCTGGACACTAAAAATTAGATATATAATAATATGTTACACAATTCACTTATATACCAATTAAAATGATGCATTGGTGACTCTTTCTATAGAACCAAAGTCAGTCTAGCACTAATAATAGGATCGTGGTTGAAACACACACATATATATATATATATATGAGCCTGACCCTGAGCCTGACTCTGACTAGTTTCATACTATTGTTTAAGCACAAATGCT
>CM018916.1:9668397-9670897 GCA_009663005.1 Actinidia chinensis
GTAGAGTTGGATAATAGCCCTCCTCCCTAGTAGGCAACTTCAATGTATTTTTTCCTTTTTCTTTTTTTTTTCATTTTTTTTGTATTGGCGACATTAATGAGATGTACTTTTTTTCTTCTTCATATTGTGTCTTCTTCATGTCTCTTTAATAACAATGTATTCATTTTCATTGGCAATATCATTACTATTGAAACTGGCGGGATGAACTTGGCGAACAAAAATTGTTAGGTGAACATAATAGGTTTAAGTTACCTTAACTTAGGCAAACATTAAACCTAACAACGGCAACCATAACGATCAAGAGAGATACCTTTGGCGAGAAAAATGTCTTAGTTGAATAATTGAAGGATGTAAATCCCAATTATTTTTGCATCTTTTTTGGCGAGTAAAAAGAAAACTAGGTAGGCGATGTCAACAATCAAACCAGAAATATAACTATCTTGATTTTGGCGACAACAATAATTTATTTAGGCGACATCCCATTTTAGTGACAACAATAAGTTGAATTAATTTGATTGAATTAATTTGATTAAATGGCAAAACTAGCGATGTCCCATTTTGGAGATCTAAACACTGTTTGCGACGATAACAAAATTGAATTGGAGAACTTGGTAATTTTATTTAAATAACCATAATTACATGAAAATTGGCAATCACGACCCCAAAAATAGAATTTGGCGAAGACTAATAACACTGTTTAGGCGACCTCCATTATATTAGTCACCCAAAGAACTATTGGTAGTATTTCTTCAAGTGTTCAGCATTTCATAGGTAAGGTAGTGCCCTCCCTTTCATGTGTTCCGGCCAATAAGTTCCTAGCATGGTCACCGATCACTCGGTACGGACCTTCCCATGTCAGGTCGAGCTTCCCAGCATTAAGTTCTTTTGTTGACAATGTGACTTCCCTCAGGACCAGGTCGCCAAGAAAAAATGATCTATGTTTAACCCTCTTGTTATAGTACTTGGAGACTCAATGCTTGTAGACAGGTTGGCGCACCTCGGCTCGCTCCCTCATTTCAACGAGGAGATCAAGGTTACGCCTTAGTTTGGCTTCGTTGTTCTCCTTGTCGAAATTCATTGTCCTGAAGCTAGGCATACTTGTTTCCACTAGTATGACTGATTCTGTTCCATATACCAGGGATCAAGGTGTCTCACCCGTAGAGATTTTGCTCGTCATGTGGTGGGCCCACAACACACTCGGAAGGTCTTCTGCCTATTCACTTTTGGATTTTTCCAACCTCGCCTTCAGGTTTCTTAAGATCGTCCTATTGGTGACTTTTACTTGTCTGTTTACTTGAGGATGACCCTGCGAAGAGAAATGATTAGAAATGGTGAGGTCCGAGCAAAAAAGTTTATATCTGTCATTGTCGAACTGCTTTGCGTTGTCGAAGACGATAACCCTCAGGATCCCAAATCGGCAAATGATACTCTTCCAAATAAAATTTTTGGTGTTTCTCTCAATGATTTTGGCAAGAGGTTCTGCCTCTATCCACTTTGTGAAGTAGTCTATGATGACAATCAAGAATTTTCTCTATAAAAGAGCTTGAGGTATAGGTCCAAGCACATCTATCCCCCATTGGACAAATGGTCATGGACTAGTCATTTGACATTTGTCGCACTTTCTAGTGAATGCCATTGCATCTTATTCTATATGAGGCCAAAAGTACCCTTGACAAATTGCTTTTCTAACAAGTGATTTTTCTCCAGAATGATTTCTGCAGATGCCTTCATGAATCTCTCTTAGTACATAAACTGATTCCTCTGATCGGAGACATCTTAAGAGTGGTCCTGAAAAGACCTTTTGTACAACATCTCATGAGGGAAGCAAAATCTAGCTGATCGATACTAAATCCGTCATGTCTTAAGTTCATCTGATGGCAACTCCCCATTTTTAAAATATGCGATGATGTCATCTATCTATGTTGGGTTTGTTGTTCCTTCACAGAAAATTTTGGTGATGTCAATGCTTGGATTTGGCAAGAATTCTATAGGAACACTCCTATTTGAGATGAAATCAAAAGCTGAGACTAGGTTAGCTAGGGCATTAGCCTCTTGTTCTCTTCTCTGAGAATATGGCAAATCAGGAAATCTTTGATCTTCATTGATATGGCATTCACCTCATCCAGATAGGCCATCATTCGAAAATCTTTAGCGAGTTAATCTTCTTGGACTTGATTCACCACAAGTTGAGAATCACTATACACGTCCAAGAATTCTACTTTCAACTCATTTGAGACTCTCAAATGGGCGATGAGAACTTCATATTCGGCCTCGTTATTGGTGGCTTTAAACCAAATATGTATAGAAAACTCCATCTGCTCTCCTGAAGGGGTCTAGAGAATGAGTCCTGCACCACAGCCGTGTTGGTTGGATGATCCATCTTCGAACAACTTCCACCTGGCGAGATCATCATCTTGATTCTATTCTTTTAGGGCCTTCGTCTCAGGATTTGGAGCAACGTCATACATGAAATCAGCTATGAAATCAACCAATATTTGGG
>CM018916.1:9720897-9728397 GCA_009663005.1 Actinidia chinensis
GTGGGAGAACCTATAATCAAGATAATTCAAGTTTTGTTTTTTGTTACCCACATAATCTTGGGTCCTTGGGGGTGTTAGTATTCAAAGTACTTTTCGAATCAAAATCTTTTTAACCATTTGAGACTTAGGAAAGTAATAACTCACTACTTGTGAGACCCCAACCCTTAAATCTTTTGATTATTTTAGTTCCATGCATACATATATGGTGATTACGTTATTTGTGTTTAATCATGCACATTATTATGTGTGGGAGTGTTGTGCGGGGAGTAAAATGTCAGTATTGAAAAGTTATAAGGTGAAATCGTGAATATTTAACTTAACTTTTGGTGCAATTAAAAAGAATTCACAACACTTTAGAGATAAAATTAAATTTAACAATTAGTTAAGAGAATAGAATGAATTTATTTAAAGTTGGAAAGGAGAAAAAGTGTAATTTCCACAACAAACAAAATGGTGTGTCACCCCAGGACACATGTTGCTTTTCTCTCTTTTTCTTCTATATACGTGTATAAGATATATATATAATCTATCTAATCTATTTGAAAGAAAAGAAAGAACGGAGACCAAGAGGAAGATAAAAGAAAGGAGAAACCGAGAAGAGAGAACGAGAGGAAGACGAGAGAGAGAGAGGGGGCATAGAATTCCCATTTTTGTTCTTGGCGAAACCACCCGTTTTGAAGGTAACCATGCAATCAACTCTCTCTCATTTATGGTGTGTGTGTATTTGGATGGGTTTCAAACCATTGTTTTTTTCTTCATCTCTGTTTTGTTGTTACTTCACATGCTAGTTAAACTAACTTTGGCAAGCTAAACCAAGCCTCATTGTTTTGTTGATTTAAAAACAAGAAGGAAGGAGAAGGAAGACAAAGTGAAAAGGGAAAAAACAAAACAAAACAAAAAAAATGGTTCTTCAATTTGTGGGAAACTGAGATGCTGAACCGTAGTTTTGCTAAATTCTGTAATGATGCTGCCCAGGACTGGAAATTATCCGGTGTGGGCGCGCCTATAGAGTTAATCCGTGTACCCTATTGTCGAAAATTAGTCAAACAGATGAGTTTTGGGACGTATGAATAGTCGTTTTCTATGTTTTTCAGTGTTCTGAATCCAATGGAAGGGTTTGTTTAGCCTAATTCGAAAGTTAAAATAACGTGTTCCGAAAATGACAATCAGGGGAATAATGAGCGCGTTAATTGATATCAATGGTGAAAACGTGTCCAATCTCTGTGAAATTTTAATAATGATTAATTACTACTATTTTAAATGAGATCCAACCATCGATTGAATTTAGAATTTATGGGTTTGAGGTTATATATTTTGTACTTGTGCACTGCTAAATTGTGATTAACGGAGTTAGGAAGAAAGGCCCTTCAAGGTAATCTCAAGCTTGCTTTGACCTCTAGCATGTGGTGAGTTGCGGTGACAGGTGAAAATTTAATACAGCTAGTCTTCTTCATATTGACTTGATTGACTTATGTGGATGTTGATATATACATGGGTGACTCGATTTGTATGGATGCTGGTTTGATGATGTGGCAATGCAATATCCATTTATATGTTGTGCTTTGCACCTTGCACTGGAGAAAGGATATGCGATTGGTGGCCTAATCTAAAATTAACCGAGTGGGGTTGATCTTAGATTAACCAGTGGGGGTTAATCCGTATAGGGTGTCGATGGGGACATCCTTGATAACGAGCCATCGATATTGGGCCAACTGTATCTAAAGTTTGCGCGCACATGTTGGTGATACCATTATGCATTGAACACTTATTTATCGCTGTATTATTGATTGCTAGATATCTATGATGTATGAATTGTTTCTTTTCATTTCTATTATGAGTAGTATTATCTATTGTAGCACGTTGATATTAGCCTCACATCCACACAGATTGTTTTTGTAACAACCCCCCGATGCCCACGTGGTCCACGCGGCATCGAGCGTCGTCACTTCGTATTTTTCCCTTCGAAAATTTTTCTTTACAACTTTTTTATTTCTCTTTTCTTTAAAACTTCGTGTGCTGAAGCGAAACATATCAATTTATTTTTGGAGCAATAAAACTCAATATTAAATCATTCCATTTGAAATACATGCCCATGACGGTAGAGAGACTGTACCCTGTCTATCATCATACTCTTCAATACATTACATATTCAAAAAGCCCTCGGACTTTGGTAGTCCGGACTATACTACATATTGTTGTTCTTATTACATAACATGGTTCTAATATTTTACTCCACTTATTTCTTTCCTTTATCACCTGAATATTATCAAAAATATATTCCTAAGCACATTTTGCTTAGCATATAACCATAATCTCTAACATAGGTTTTATCATCCATACATATCAAAACATAAAAATACCATGGTAGATGCATATAAAATATATGCTTGAAGAAAGATAAAATATTTTAATCTTTCGCAATAACTTTGTTTAAAATTCATGCTTGACTTATATTTGACTATATCCATTCAAACATAATTCTTGAAACTACATTATGCACTATGACCTCTCGTTCTTAGTCGGGTTTTGTGATATACGGTGATTCCACACACCCTTGAGTGGGGCATGCCAGCCGAGTACCTTCCCGAAAGGTAAAAACATGATGGTACATAGGCTATACAATACAAAAAAAATTTCAAAAGATTCATATCTATTCCATGATTTGATTTGCATGCATAACATAATTTCATGCTATATTATACCAATCAAAAGTATTTACCCACTTTATAAATTAAGGTTACTTACATTTTTGGCTGGGTTTGTGTTAAAACTCGTTCGTCTTGTTCCTTAGGCTAATCGGACCAATGCCTATACATTTCATTTGTTGACATAATTAAGATTAATATCTTACTTAAGTATTTATTATGTAACTAAGTTTATTTTTCAAGTAATAGGCTAACCATACATGGTTGGTGATTTAAAAAAAAAATGATTTTGTTAAAGCCCTTAAAATAGTGAAAAAATTTTTAACTCGCTGAAATAGGAAAATCAAGAATTTAGTTTTTGTTTTAGTTTTTGTTTTTTGAACTTGCAAGTCTGTTTTGGGGCCATTTAAATTCGAATTTTAAAAAAACTATATTTCATATAACTTGTAGGTACTTTTCAAGTAAAACTATTCTGGACACTTGGAATCAACTAAAAAGTATTTTATATGGAGAAGTTATGACTAAAACTAACAGTGGGTCAAATTAAAAAAATAAACTTAAATTAAATTTTTCTACTCGTACCCTTTTCAAAATCTGTTTTCGACCCTTTTAAATTGGAAAAACTGGAAAAAAAAAACAATTGTATTTCAAGAAAACTTGAAGATATTTAAAGTATCTTTTCTATGCAACCTTGAATAACATCAACGGATATCGTATGAGAGAATTATGTCAAAAATACTCTGCTGGTAATGAGCGTAAAAAAAAATCGTATTTCAATGGCATAAAAAACGGAAAAAAAAAATTTTTTAAAAAAAATCCAGAAAAGATTTCAAATATAAAATTTTTGGAATATCTTGACAGATTATTTACACTAAACATGAGTTACAATAATAGATTCAACATATCAGAATTTAGCAAGGAAGTGGAGAAAGAGATTGAATTTTATCTCACTTAATTCGTCTTCCCTCTTACCTGGCTGATTACTTTCTTCTGTCTCCCTTATTTTCTTCTTCGTTCCTATCTCCCCTTTCTCAGTCTTTCCCATCTCTCCTTATTTACACGACCACACAGTATATATAAAATTAATATAATTAAATATATTAATTTTATTTTTATTTTAATTTTTTTTCTTTTCTTTTTTCTTTTCTTTTGGTAGACTTTCATGATGATGTTTATTTTTTATTTTTTGATTGTTCTTTTTTACCGGGAAAGGGAATAAAGGCTTTGTCCTTCAAATTGCACTTTGTCCTCTAACTTGAATATCCTCTTAACTTTGATCCAAAGTTTAAATCTTTTAATTTACCCCAGAACGATTAAATCTTAAATTAAATTACAAAAGTTTTATTTTCTTAAATAACTATAGGTAATTAAAGAGTCGGGATAGGACATTCTTCCCTCTTAAAAAAAAAGTTTGTCCTCAAAATTTGTTATTACATTACGTTTTTGAAGAGAAAAGATAGTGTTCTAACATCGGCTTCTCTCTCCCATGTAGACTCTTCGTTGATGATTCCTCAATAGGGACTTGCACAAGCGGAATAACCTTGTCCGGAAGAACTGATCGCGTTGGTATAAAATTTGAATGGGTGTTTGCTAGACATACGACAAATCTTTTCGTATTTTCAGGGTTGGTATTCAATAAGTGGCTTGGTCGAAGGGACATACTTTTCAACATCGAAATGTGAAAACATTGTGAACATTGTCAATTCCGGATGTGGCGCAGGGCCAAGGCGATAGGCAAAAGGGGGCCCACTTCTCCAGAATTTCAAAACGGTCCAATAAAACGTGGATTCGTTTCTATTTTCATTCAAAACAAATGATTACCATTTGATGGGGATACCTTCAAAAATACGTGATCTCCCCTGCGAGAATTCTAAATTCTTTCCTACGCTTGTCGGCATAGCTCTTTTGCACGACTCTGAGCGGTTACGAATTCGTGTTGTATCAAAAAAATCTTCTCTGTGGTTTCTTGTACAATTTGGGACCTCAGGAGTCTTCCATCCCCAACTTCAGGTCCAATAAATAGGGGATCGACATTTTCTTTCATACAAGAATTTCAAATGGGGCCATCTGAATGCTCGCTTGTAACGTTGTCGTAGCAAATTTACTAACGGTAAAGTGCTCTCCCAACCCTCCTTTGAAGTCTAACATGCATTTAGGCCGTTACTAAATCTTCCAAGTATTTGAAATCACTCTCTCGATTGTCCGTCAGTTGAGGGTGAAAAAACAGACTAAAATTCAATGAGTTCCCAGAAGCCAGCTCGCAAACTTTTCCAAACTATGAAAACAAATCTCGGGTCGCGATTGATATGAAGACAGAGGTTGTTCCATGAAGGCGAATGATTTCCTTTATGTATAGGTTGGCAAGTGTATCCATTTGTGCGTAATCTTATAGCCTACGAAATGTGCCGACTGGTGAGACGTCGTCGAACCAATTACCCAAATGGTCGCGTTTTTTCTTAGTTCCCTTATTCGAAGTGGTAACCCTACGGACAAAAGTCCAGAGTTATGTGGTTTCCATTTTCATTCTGGAATGGGAAGAGAAGTCACAGGTCCTCATGACGATTGGTGTTCCACCTTTCATCTTTGACATTGAATGCACCGTGCTACATACTTTGCAGTCTTTCTTCATGATTGGCCACCAAAACAATTCCTCAGGATCATGGTAAATCTGGTGCTTCCTGGGTGAATAGCAAATTTTGAACTATGGGCTGCCTTTAAAAAAATTGTTGCTAATTTCTCCGAACGTGGGTACACACAATCTGCTATCAATCTCAAAACGCGTCAATTTAAAGAAAAATCCTTGGCTTTTCCTTGCTCAACTAGCACGGAGTTTCCTCAAATGATTATCATCCATTTGCGCTGCTTGATCGTCTCAATGATAGTGGGGCCACTTAAGAGCGAATAAACGTAGACTCCTCATTGTGAGACAAGATCTCTACATCAAGTTTCCTACAAATCTCTAGTAGTGTTGGTTGGGCGGTGTATGTACGCCAAAGTTCCGAAAAGATTTTCGAGCTGAGTGGCACATCCGCTACAACATTTGCTTTACCGGTGTGGTAAAGAATCGTAAGTTGTAGTTTCAAAGTTCTAACCAAACGTCGTTGTCGCATGTTGAGTTCTTTTGGGTGAAAATGTACATTAAGACTTTTGTGATATGTTGTAATCTCACATGGCTTTCCATACAAATTAATGACGCCAGATTTTGGGGCAAAAATCAATGTTGAAAATTCCAAATCGTGGGTTGAGTAGTTATTCTCATAAGGGTTTTTCGTTGTCGTAAGGCCATAGCAATCACTTTTCTTATTCTGCATCAGAACACCACCAAAGTCCCTTAAGCGATTGGCACCGCTAAAAATCACACATAGCCACCCTCTCCCTGGTAGAGTCAGAATAGGAGTCGATATCAACCGTTTCTTCAACTCTTGATGATGAAAACTGTCTTCACAATCCACATCACACTTAAAGTCACGTGCTTTTGGGTCAACCTTTGTATTGGTGTCGCTAGTCGTGAAAAGTCTGACACAAATCGTCTAATAACGGCCGGTCCCAAAAAGCTTCTGCTCTCTATATTAGCATTGTGGGTACCGTTGGCCAATTTACAAGGCTTCAATTTTCTTGGGTCGACAGAAATTTTCTCCTTGAAAAATTATATTCCCCAAAAGGCAATATCGAAGCCAAACTCGCACTTTTGGAACTTTGCAAAAAGTTTCTCTCCCTTTTAATGTTTGCAAAAACTGTCCGTTAGATGTCGCTTCATGCGTCCTCATATTCTTGGATAAATAAGGATGTGGTCAATAAAGACTATAATGAAATCATTGAGGTGAGACTGAATACACGATTATTAGATCCATGAAAGCTGTTGGGGGCATGCGGTTAATCCAAAGGCATCACTAAGAATTCATAGTGTCCATAGCGTTGTACGGAATGCGCTTTTTGGTATATACTCTGGCTTGATTCAGTGGTGATACCCTGATCGAAACTCTATCTTAGAAAATAACTTGGGCACCTTAAGTTGGTCAAAGTAGATCGTCGATCCGGGGTAAAGGATACTGTTCGTTATGGTGACTGATTTAATTCTCTATAATCGATGCACAATCTCATTGGAGCTGTCGTTCTTCTTCACAAACAAAACTGAGACACACCATGTGAGGTAACTTGGTCAGGGAGGAAACCCTTATCCACCCACTTCTTGCAATTGAAGTTTTAGGACTCTTTTATTCAACAGGTTGTCATTCCTGTAGGGTGCCTTTGAAATTGAAGAGCTCCCGCTAACTAAGTCTATGGTGATTTCAATTCTCTTATCAAGAGCAACCAACAGAGCTCTGGAAATCCGTCTAGGAACTTCCTTTCAAACTAGGATATCAGATGGGTTGAGCCTCTGCTTGGGTGTGCAATCTATGATGGATGCAGTAACCTTGCATCCTCTTCCTAAGCAACCGACGTGCATGCTATACGAATGAGGTAAGGTGGTGGGTGGGAAAAGCACACCTTCTCTCTCAAATGATGCTTTGGTTTGCATAGGAATTTGAAAATTTACTTTCCTTGTTCACACAATCGTGGGGCATAACTTGAAGTTAACGCAATCCATTCCCAAATAATATCACAGGTTGATGTCCTAGGGAATTAATTTACCTGAAGAGGACTCATGTCTTTAATTCCCAATCCCATAAAGATTGTGAACTATCATGGAGTTTCCAGAGCATGTTGAAACATGTAAGGTAAAGTTCAAAGGTTGGGGAGGAGTAGACAGTTAGTAGCAAAGCAAGGTGTCCCACAAAGAGTGTGTTCGACCCCGAATCTATCAACGTGAGCAGGGTATGAATCGATGGTGAGTATACCGAGACCACAGATGGTG
>CM018916.1:9793397-9808397 GCA_009663005.1 Actinidia chinensis
GTCGTCAAGATGTCCAGGCCAAGAACTTATTGGCTTGAAGACATGGGCAAAAAAGCATTACCCCACCCTTAGAATGTTAAACACTTGACGAAGTATTACCAATAGTTCATTTGGTTGTCATGATGTGAAGGTTGCCTAAGAAACGTTATTTGTCATCACCACAATTCATTTTGTTAGACTACATTGGTTGCCAATTTCCATGTACTTACGGTTACTTTAATGAAATCACCAATTTCTCCAAATCAATTTTATTGATATCGCCGATGGTGTTAAGGTCGCCAAAAAAGGTGTTGTCGCCAATATCATGAGTTTAACCAAGTTTATTTGCCAAAAGAAATAAAAATGATTGAGATTATTCTAACTGATACGCGCCAACGAAATTTGTTCGCCAAAGTTCATTTCGCCAGTGGATTAAATTATTGAAATCTCCAGTGGATTAAGCTCGCCAAGTTGTTTTGATCGCCATGAATAAGTTTAATTTCTGCCTAATTAAGGTGATTTGAACTTATTAGGTATGCCTAACCATTTTAATTCACCAATTTTATCTCACCATACCATTTTGATCGCCATGATATCACCAATACAAGCAAACGTTGTTATTGAAGAGGAATAGATATGAAGAAAAAACATTTTTATCTTATTAATGTCTCCATTACATCGACTTATCCATTATAATATATATATATATATATACATCAAGATGCCTAATGGGAAGGAGGGTTGATCTCCTGCTCGTCCTTCACTTCTTCCTCCTCTTCTTCCCCTTCGACCATGTCAGGGTCTATCTGGAGGTTTTCGATGTTGAGGTCGAGATAAAGGTGACCGATCTTCTTTTTGCACAAGTTAAAACCCTCGCCGATGTACGCGCAGGCTACTTTTTCCATAGCCTCCCTGAAGTCGTCTAAAGACTTAAACTCCTCAAAGATCTCCTTCTACTTCAGCTAGGCCACCTCTTTCTCGAGCTTTTCCATGTCATCTTCACGCTGCTTCAATCTCCTCAGTTCTTCGATGGTGTGCTACTTCTCAGCCTCAAGCTCAGCCACCCTTCCTTCTAGCTTTTTGGTCACTTTTTGGGCTCGGGCCATCTCATCCCCAACAGATGCAGCTCGAGCTATTGGGTCATTGCCTTATCCTGCATATCTCTATTGCGGCTAGAAATAGAGGACTCAAGCACCACCACCTACAAAAAAATAAAACTTATCAAAAGAATGAAAATGCAAAAGTACGAGATTAATGTGAAAACGAGTATTTACCTGACCTACACAATGAAAAAACCTCGTGATCACCCAATCGAGGTTCAATTTTTCCATCGCCTCCTTGTCGGCAGGCAGAATGAACCCTTCAAGGAGCTTCTCCACCACAATGGGATTCTCCATCACATAGGTTCCCCAGTGTTAACCAAGGTTCCCTCCATGGGGGCCATGAAAGTCGAGGCCGCCTTTGTCGCCGTCTGGCTTGATGTCCCCTTGGACTTAGTTGGGGCCTATACAATAGGCCCCTTTTTCTTATCTTTAGGCAGTGGCATGGACCCCTTAGATTTGCCTTTCTTGGAGGACGAGATGTCAAGCGTCTTATCTCAGGGGCGCTTCTCGCCAATGAAAAAACCCTTTGTCCCTGATAGGGACGCAACCTTGGGCTCGTCTGCCCTTCGCCATCTAGGAGAGCTTTTTCATGTCGATTTTCTTTGACATTGTTCCATAAAAAAAATCAAAGTTAGTTAATAAAGGAGATAAAACACTTAAAAGGGAAACAATGGTATACCATTCAATCTCAACTCGAGTGGCAGTCGTGGATTTGACCATGCCTCTGAGCTAGAGCTAGAGCTAAAGCTACTTAAAAAGAAAAAAGGTTGGATTTGTCCCTCAAGGAGTGATAGCAATATCAAATTGGGAAGGGGAGGTAAGAATTCCCTCATCCTCTTCTTGATGGTTCCCAAGTACTCCACCGAGTCATCTTTAAAATGCTCACCTCAAGGGGGTTCACCTTGAGAAAAGCAGGACTCAACCTCGTCGGCTGCAACGTGAGCTTCGTTGCCCTCGCATTTCTCCTCAACATTATCCCTGCCATTGGACACCATTTTTATAGAGTCAAGGGCAAAACTTCGAAAGAATGACTTTGAGTGAATGACATTCTTAATTGGGTAGAACTATTATTTCTCTAGTGTGCCCGAGATTTGGTGAAATCTCTCTTGCTCAGTCTCAATCAAGACGGGCAATATGTTGCAGCACTTACCTGAAAGTGAACACAATATTAGATAGAATATAGATGAAAAACTTGGTAAATAAAGAGCAATTCAACAATTGAAGATTGACCTGGAGTGCTCCACCACCTCAAAAACTCGGGACTCCAGGCTCACGAGATAGTCCATGGGTGAACTCCTAGTTGTCCCTAGAGATAAAGAAGAACTTCTTCCATCTTATCACATTACTGGGATATCCCCTGATTAGAGTGCGCTTGGGCCTCGCCTTGAAGTAAAGACACCTAGAATCTGGTTTTGGGTTGTTGAAGAGGTTGAACAGGTTCCTAAATTCGTTTAAATAAAGAGCGAATTTCTTAAATCGCTATAGCACTAGCATGCCAATGATACTTCACCACGCATTGGGGGCTAACTAGGCTGAGCATATATTATAGTACGCTAATATCCTCCTAATTGTGGGATGAATAGGAATACGCAAGTTGGCATGAAAGGCGGCTGCATAAAAGGCCACCTCATTTGACGAGTAGACACTATGGTCTCATCCACCTCGAGGAGCCTGATTTGGATCCTAGCCGGGAAAGAGCGCGGGAGTCATGACGTTTGTTTCCCTCTTAGGTGGAGGTCGAGAATCTATTGATGGGCTTCCCTCATTATCAACGGAATCCTCTCTATGAGAGAAGGGCTATTGAGTGACCTCAGTTGTCATATAGGACTTTTCTCCTAAATGGTCAGATATCCAAGATGGTACGGTATTCTCTAAGTCTCTTAAGTCGCTCTTACATCAGCGTTTGACATAAATTACAGGCTCAAAATTAAAAGCAGGTGGTTGACACTTACTAAGCGACTTAAGTAAGGATGAGCTAAAGAGGGCAAGGTAAAGTCACATCGAAGCAAGAGCAGCAATTCGAGAACATAAGCATCAGAAGTGTACGCAGTATGGGAGAGCCCTCTATTTATAGGGAGGGCGAAGGGACAAGATTTGTTTGCTTCAATGGCTAGGATTGTGCGACGCTTTGAATTCCGAGGTCATAACTGTCTTTTGTAGGCGAAAAGTCACTCTATCATCAATGCTCCTCCACATGTCAACCTATTAAGGTGTGCCATCATTACATGCTTATGTCATCCATCAACACCCCATGATTTGTTACTTAATGATGCATGCCAAGTGTTTCAACTTGGCATCTCGAGTAAGGGGCGACCAATGAGGGGTAAAATCTCTACCTATTGATGACCTGAGATGATCATGTCACCTAAATCAATTTGGAAGACCATGTCGCCAACCTCTCCCTTGGTCACCACTTAGTTTACTCAGGCTCCTTGAACAACGTCATCATTTTCCTTGAGATCTCACATCTCATAAGGCCGAGTTGATTATCTCGCCCATCACCTTGAGGATGGGATAAGCTTGAAACTCATTCTCCATTAGTCCCCTACAGTTGAGGAGTTATCTCCATTTGGCATTCACCACCTGTTATGCCGCAATCCTCGGTAACGACTTCCTTATTTAGTCGACCAATGATTATGCCGTGATCTTCTCGCCCGACTATAACTTCTTCATTTATAAAAAGCCGTTCACCCTCCACCATAAGGAGGTAATTACACTTTCACTCTTTGAGCTATATTCATACAGCCTTTATGTTAAGCTTTGTCTAACCACCTCATCGTGGTCTCAACTCCACGCTGGAGGGGTTTGTAGCAGCCTCACTCCGGCCGGTAACATTTGTTTTCCTACGCAGGTTGCCAAGATCATTACCGAGGTCATTATCAAGTTTCTTGAGTAATTCTGACTATTAATTGTTCGTCCCAATTTTTTAGCAATAAAGCTAAAAAACACTCCAAAGCTAAAACCTAATTAGTGTTTTCTAGTATTAGCAGCAGAATTTATTGACCACTAATAAGTACTCTATTGTCAACACTACAACAAACAACTAGAAATTTCTTTATTAAGTAATTAACAAAACATAAGAGAGAATAAAATATGCGAAAAGAAAAAAAGACAAGAGAGAGAGAGAAAGATCCTGTTAGGTATTAAGCTGCCAAATTACATGACTTGGTTGGAAAATTACTAATTTGAGAGTAAGCTTAGCGCGGCTTGAAAACATTTAGCTATCTGATAAGCTCTCTGTCTCTGGGTGACCCTTACCACTCGGGTGACAAACTCTCGGCCAACCCACTAAATGGGGCATTGGGCTTCGTCGAGCAGTTAAGCTCTCCCATTCTCCCTCCCCCCATACCATCCAACCACCCTAAAAAAGCTCCCGAACGCGTATATCAATGGTATCCGATGCAACCCAACCGAGAAAACCCTTCCCTGCCAACTTGGCGAAAACCGTCCTCTAACCACGCCGTCATTTCCATCAGTTTCTCCAATGCTGCCGTTTTTGCCTCCTCTCCCTCTGACGTTTAAAACTCTTTTAGTGCCGGATACCACTGCATAATTACATAAATTACATCCCGTTTGATGGGTACGATTGAAAATCTATTTTACAAACATAATTTATATACAAAAGTTCAAATAGAATGTTGTGCTATTCCCATGTCACGTTCGGTAAAACTTCACGATACATGTGAAGGGTCTCAAAAAAATCAAATCCTCTGCCTTTATCTCTATCTATCCAATTCGAAATACATTTTGACTTTTTAGAATTGATCCAAGTAAAATAAAATCTTCAAAAATACTTCATGTGATTGAGTGGATCACCCAAGTTTAGATTCATAATAACAAGTGCGGAGTCACAACTAAGGATGTGGGGGTTAATTGAACAACGAAAAAAAAAATACATTATCATTCCATAAAAAAATTACAATATCATCACAATAGAAAAAAAAAATACACTATCAATTTAATTTTGACCCTATTAAAAAAAATTATACTATTATCCCATAATTATATATAATTTTATAATTTTAACCCTAGTGAACTGATATCTTGACTCTGCCCCTACATAACAAAGAGCAATAGCTTTGATGACCTAATAGATTTTCCCAAACCCTACAAGTCGTCGATTCAAATTCCCTTTAAACTTATTTGAAAATTGTTGCCCAGATAATCAACCCTAGAGGGGGTTGAAAGGATTGTTGGCAAACTTTCTTTTAATAAAAATTATACCGAATTAAAAGCAGTCTGTGCAAATAATCATAAATGAGCAGATAATAAAGAGATAGGGAAGAGAGCTTCAAAACTCGGGATGTATCGTGGTCGGATTACTGGGACCTACGTCCACTCCCCACGACACCACTTGAGATTTCAATCCACTAATCCAAACTCCTTGCGGGGGGCGTTCAAACCTTTACACGCCAAACGCACACCAACGCTCTTTACAAAGGTGGAAAATCCTTCAAACCTCAAACGGTCACCCAACCCTTTGATACAATCAACTGTTATAGGATTTGAATTTCTCTCACAATAACAATTTACTTTTGCGAAGGCTATACAAATGAAGATTTACATGGATCACTCACTAGAACTTCTTGTATGAATAACAATTGAAAGGCTAAAAGGAAATTCAGGAAGTAGGCTTTGAGTTCTAAACTGGTTTTTCGACTTGATTGCTTTGATAAAATGAGAGCTAAGGACATGAATTTATAGGCCTTAGCAAAGGAATATAACCGTGGAGGGCATTTGAAATTTGCTAGCCAATTTTCAAAATTTGAATCACATTTTCAAAGTTTAAAAAATTGTTGTATCCAAATTTTCAAAAGTTGCCAAACCTTGACATTTCAAAGTCAGACATTGTTTCTACCAATTTTCAAAGTTGCAACCACATTTTCAAAGTCAGAAATTGTTTGCTAACCAATTTTTTAAATTGGAATCAAATTTCAAAGTCAGAAATTGTTGCTAGCAATGTTTTAAATTTGGAATAAATTTCAAGTCAGAAATTGTTGATAAACAATTTTTCAATTGGAATCAAATTTTCAAAGTCAGAACTTGTTGCTAGCTATTTGTTAAATGTACACTCAAATTTTCAAAGTCCCCGAAAGTGTGTAGCAAGTTCCAACTTGAAATCAAATGTATAAAATCAAAAATTATTACTAGCCTATTTTTCAAAAATTGTAATAATTTTCAAGATAAGAATTATTGCTAGGCATTCTTAAGAACTTTAAATTGTATGCATTTTTGTATTTTAAGAAGATGAAGGTAGTAAGGTCATTAGAGACTCAAGATTTACCATAAAGGGCTTTAAAAAATACCCCCCCCCCCCCCCCCCCCCTTCAATGAAAGTTTTATTCTTGAGATCTTTCAGTGCTTGAAATCTTCTTGCTTGCAAATCCAACTATCTTCGTTATTTTTGCTCCTGGAATATGTGCTTGAATGTTCTTGCAACTATCATATTGAATTAAATACTTAGGAGCAATACAGATAGAATTTGTTTCATCAAAATATTTGCAAACAAACGCTTGGACGCCCATAGGGGCTACAATCTCTCCCTTTTGATGATGGCAAATTATGATATAAAAATTCTAAGCACATGTAGTAATAAACATTACTGATCAAAGCAGGATGTTAAATCAATGAGAAGAATGATTTTTATTATTAAACAGTCATTTTATAGGATAACAAAATTATCCTGTATATCCTTATTTTTTCCCCTTTTGCCATCAACAAAAAGGCATAATGTAAAAAACTCCCCTGCGAATATGCTCCCCCTGCGAAGATGTCCCCTTTCATGATAAAGTAGATCTACATAAGATGATGAAACTTGCTAAATGTGAACATTGAATCCAAGAAGGTGAGGCAAAGCAATCAGGAAATATAAGGAGTTAGACACCTATATCAGTTGTGACTTTCTCTCTTCTGTACAGATTTATTATTGGAAAAAAAAATCCATATGACAAGAAGAGAAATGATACTTCATCTTAGAAAACATGATAAGAATAATCTTGCTTATAGATGACATGATCAAGAATAGTTTGCTTCTGTAGTTTGTTGAATCAAGTTGTGATGTTGCATCTTTTTTGCTTTTAGAATTTAGACTGTAGAACTAGGTTGCGATTCTACATTTTGCTTTTAAAGAAGTGATGATAGGCTGAAATAGGAAAGAAAAGATTTAGCTTTCAACGATAAGGATTGAGGAGTAGAAATATGGGCTTGGCAAGAAGAGAAGAGAAGTGAATATATAGATGAGATTGACAGAGAATAGGTGCGAGTTAACGATGTATCTGACAAACAAATAAAAATCACAATTTAAAAAATTATTTGTCAGTGGTAGGTGCGGCTGTGTCAGAAGGACGGCTTTGAGGCCATATTTGTCGAAAAACATCGATTTCCTAGATCCCAAATAGTCTCTCTTCTTTCTCTTTCCGGTTCTTTGAAAAAACAATTCATTAGTGATACAGTTTCTTTCCTTAGTTTTCAAAAAGGCTTCTTCTTCTTTCAACCATTTGATTGCATGTGGTGCCTAATGTACAACCAAAAAATGGCATCATCATACCTTTATCTAAAAAAGGTCCTATCAGTGATAATGGCTCTGTGATGCTGGATGATGCAGTTGATGATTGTAGCTAGAGGGATCATATCCACACGATGAAAGTATTGGCGAATAGGACTGATGTTGAAGCCATTATGACTCTAGTGCACTCAGTATTCAGTGTGCTTCTTATGTTCAAATATGGTCGAGTCTGCCAAGTTCGAGGGAATGAAGTCAAGACTAAGGACTCAAATTTTGGTTTGCAACGAAGGAATAGAGCTCTTCAGCAAGAGAATAAAGAGTGAAAGAAATTGTAGATTCATATGCAAATGCCTTGGGAAAGAAATATTCAGAAAGGGAGGATGAACACAAACCGTCTGGGAGCAAACAAGAGAGTCTCTTGCGTGAAGTCAGAAAAAGGTTTTAAGAGTTTCACCCAAAAAATTAAAAAGGTATTTGATTCAGAATAGTAATTATTTGTATAAATTAAATAAATAACTGAATATATATGCATATCTGTAGTTTACACATACCAAGTTCTCGACGAATGGTCGCAGAAGCGGTCCTAGTGAAGTGGTTTTGTGAGCTGTCAGCCATTTAAAAATCAGTACTTATAAATTTTAGTTCTACATCTCCTTTTGAACAGTGATCACGAATAAACACTGATGTATAATTTCAATCTGTTTTGTTCGTGAGTTTGAAGAATGGATTTTAAAATATTTATAGCACGTAGTGTTATCCATCTCCTAGGTATGTGATCAACTTTAATTAAGGTGTTGCTTAATATAAAGAAACTGAGCACAACAACTGCCTGAAGCAATATTTGCTCAGCAGTGGAAGAGCAATGAATTTTGGTCTTACTAAAACCAAGAAACGCGTGAGTGTCCTGACAGTGAACGTACCACTTTGACTTTCGATCAATTTTGAACCCTGCAAAATCTGCATCTGAAATAACTTACTAAATCCAATGGACGTGAATTTAGGATACCATAAAACCTAGATCTATAGCCAAGTAAATATCGAAAATTTTTTAACCGGCATAAATGTGATTCTTGTGGGACTGATTGAAATCTAGCAATTAGAAACAACTAAACATGATATCTGGCCTTAGCCGTTAAATATAGTAAAATACCAATCTTCCTCTATATGGTTTAATGTCAACATTTTTTCTATTGTGCTTTATCAAGTTGGGGTTGTTGAAATCATTGGAGTTCATAAATTTTGAATTTTCTATACCAATTTCTGAGAAGATTCTTATATATTTAGATTGATTGATAAAAATTCTATTTTTAGTTGGCTTAATTGACGACTAAGAAGAAAGTTTGTTCACCAATAATACTCTTTAAAATTCTTTTTGTATAATTTTTGAAAATTCACTACACATGTTCTCATTGTTGATCCAAAAATGATATCATCAACATATATTGCACAAGGTAATCATTATTTTTGATTTTGGTAAATAAGGTAGTGTCATATTTTCCTCTGTAAGCCTTTTTCCATAAGAAATCAACTGAATATTTCATACCATGCTCTTGGGGTTGTTTCAAGCATACAACGGCTTGGTCCATTTGAATATTGATTTGAAATTCTGATTTCAAAATCGGGTGGTTATTCAACATAAACTTTTTCAGAAATGACACATTTAAAAATGCACTTTTGACATCATTTGAAATAATTTAAAATCTTTATAGGACGCAAAAAAAACTAATAGCATTCTTATAGCTTCAAGACGAGGACGGGCAAAGGTTTCTTTCATAGTCAATACCTTCTTCTTGTTGAAAAACCGTAGGCTACGAATCTAGCGTTATTTCTAATGAATAATGCATTTTCGTCCTTTTTATTACGAAAAACCCATTGTTTTTCAATAATGACTGATGTGTGGGTTAGGAACCACAGTCCAAACATTGTTCCTCTCAAATTGGTTAGAGCTCTTTTGCCATGGCCATTAACCAAAAATCATCAGTTTCAGCTTTTCAATATTCTTAGGCGTCAATTTCTGAGACAAAAAGCCATGTTATTACAACATGTCGAAGTGAAGATCGTTAATTACACTTGTGAGGGGTCAATAGAATTTGATCAATAGAGTGATCGTTAACAATTCTCCAAGATTAGGAAATGTTGATCTTGTTCAGATGAGATGCATTTTTCATACTTTCTTCTTATTCGAGGTATTGAGAGATTTGATCTTTTGAATTAATATATTATCATTATTTTTTGTAGCATTAATATCATCAGCATATAAATCCAAGGGTATTAGGTTTGAAGAATCACTAATAAAATTGCAACATGTATAGACTCTTCATAGTTCAAGTTTTTCTGTGGGTTATAGACTCATAAGACTTGCTATTAGTAGACTATTCAAGAATATGCCTTTATAGATTGAGCATTAAAATTTATCCCAAAGATTTTTGTCATTTAGAATAAAGCATTATAACCAAATTACTTGAAAAAAACCCATATGGGTGTTGTCTATTCAAAGCTCATAAGGAGTATTTCAAGTTTGATCTAATGACTACAAGATTTATAAACAACAAGTGTATTTACAGCTTAAGCCCAAAAATACTTAGGCAAGTTATGTTATTTAAACATGGTTTAGCCATTTCTGGAAGAGATTATTTTACGTTCAAAACTCTTTTGGTTGAGGTGTTCCTAGGTGCAGAGAAGTGTGTGAAAAATCCGTGATCATCACAATATTTTCAATATCTTGATTATCAAACTCGCTACCTCTATCACTAAGAATATTGGTGATAGTGCAACCTATTTCATTTTGTGCCTTTTTATAAATTTTACAAGCAATGTGTGCTTCATTTTGTGAGTAAGGAAAAAGTACCTACGTAAAACGGGAAAAATCATCAACAATTACAAATGCTTATAATTTTCCACCAAGACTACAAAACCCTATTTTGGGACCAAATAAATCATATGCAGGCAGTTGAAGTGGTCTGATGTGGAAATATATTTCTTCTTGAAAAGATGTTTTATGTTCTCCCTGTTGACATGCATCACAAATTTTTATCTTTACAAACTTGATTTTAGGAAACTTAACTAATCATGCTTATTCAATTATCAAGTAAATCATACTACATTCCTAATCTCGATGGCCATAACCAACTATTTTCATTATAGCCGCAAACTTTTAACATCTTGACTAACTAGACTATCAAGTCAAATGTGTATACATTTTCCAGTCTAGATGCGAAAAATAATTTTTTATTATTAGAGCAATGCGTAAACTTCATTATTTTTATCAATATAGCCTTATAGTTTTTATCCCATAATTTGACTTATACTTATAGATTATGTTTAAGGCCATCAACAAGTAAAACATTTTCAATGCAAGATGAGAGTATTGTTAATTTTTCCAATCCAATATTTTAACCTCTTGAATTATCACCAAATGTGACAATCCTCCATCCTTGGGTGTGAAAGAAGAAAGCTTATTGGATTGTCTCCCGCATATGTCTTAGCAAGCGCTGTCCATAAACCCATTTATCCGAGCTCCCCATATGACTTAGGCATACTTACAAAATACATCAATAACTCTTTTGGTACCCAATGTTTCTTGGGTCCGTGAAGGTCAGGTTTGGGTACCCAAGCTTTAATGAGTATTCAATGGTTAATATTTTTTTAAATTGATCCCTTATAATGTATGTTGTGAATAACTTTATTCAGAGGATAAGTATTTACAATTGTCCATTTCTTCATATGGACTTTATAAGTATGTGAATGAAGAATTGAAAGAAGATTCTTGCAAGAAATTTTTATAAAATTTGTTTTTTTATTCTTAGGAGCAACTATCCCAAACCTTTCCTTATTAAAGGACGACAGTCTTTGTCTTCCAAGTAGCATATCTAAGTTGGTTTGCCATCTACAAATTTTGCTAAGGTTTTATTTAAGTCTTTAATAATGGTTTCTTTTAGCCTAGTATTTTCTTCTTCTAGAATCATTGACGACTTGAATCTAGAATTGAGAGTTATTGTTTATTTTTAGTAATTTTCATTTTCATATTTTCAAAGTAACTTATCTCTTCAAAAATTCATTTTCTTTCTGTTTTAAGAGTTCGTATTACATGTAGTTTTAATATGTTTTTAACATAACTCATCATAGACCTTTGCAGTTCTTCATAAGAAGGTAATTAATCATCAATATTTAAAAGACTACCTCATTCTCCTTTTGCCATGGGCAAAAATTGCCAATCTCATTTTCGCTCCCTCTTGTTCTGATTCACTTCCTTCTGAATCATCCAGTGACCTTTAAGGCTTTCTTTGAATTTACTTTCCTTCCTTCTTAAGGCGAGGGCATCTGATGTATATGTCCTAGGCTTGTGGCCTCGAAGCAAGTTTGGAGTATCCTTTTTGCTTGTTCTCCGTAAGGAGTCTCTTTCAATTATGCTTCTTATTGAATGTTTTCTCCTTTCTCATAAACCTTTTGAAATCTTTTGTATAGTGGTCACTTTCTTTATTGTCGTCACTCTCTCCTCTTCTTCTTCTTACTTTCTTGCTGAGAGGATTGAGTGCGAGACTTCTTTTGGCTTTGCTTCTTCTTCTCGTCCTTCAACATGATTCATGGGTCATGAATTGAACCCAAAAGTTAATCAAGACTCATTGTAGTGAGATCTTTAACTTCTTCAATAGCTGTGACTTTTGCATCCCACAGTTTTTGGTAGAGACCTAGAAGTTTTCTCCATTTTCCACTTAGTATAACATTTGCCAAGAGAGTTTAGAATTTCAGATTAGTAAATCTAGTAAACATCTTCAGAAATGATTCTTCAGATTTCATACAAAATAATTCATACTCATACTACCTACTGATTTTAAGATTTTTTACTTGATTTGGTACCTTCATAAGTCACTTTCAAGTTTAATCCCATATTTTCTTTGCTGATTCGCAGGCAGAGATTCGTTAAACTCATTTGCATATAAAGACAATATAACAATTATAGCTTTATACTATAAAGTTAAATTCAGCATGAAAAATCTCTTTAGCCCATTCTTCCTCAGTTTTAAGTTACTTTTTGTCTTTCAACTATTTCGGTGGGAAATATAAGGGACCATCCCCTAATAATTTTTCAAGCTCATAATCCAAGCTTGAATGTAAATTCTCATCATTTTTCTTCCAATATGTATAATGATTCCCATAAATAAGGAGACCTATTTGAGGAGTGCACTTCGGCGAAATCATTCCATTTGTGTTTGTCATGTTCGTAACCTCTTTGATTTAACCAATATTAGAGGTTAGGCTCTGATACCATGTTGCCTAGATAATCAACCCTAAAGGGGGGGCATACGGTTTGTTTGACAACTTTTCTTTTATAAAAAATTATACCGCATTAAAAGCAGTATGTATGCAAATAATATAAATGAGATAATAATAACGGAGATAGGAGAAGAGATTCAAACTGGCGATTTACTAGTGGTTCGGTCCACTGACCTACTTCCACTCCCCAATCCCCACTTGAATTTCAATCCACTAAGCCAAACTCCTTGCGGGTGGAGGTCAAACCGTTACACGTCCAAAAGCACACCACGCTTCGTTACAAGGTGGAAATCCCCTTCACACCTCACAAGGGCACACCAACCCTCAGGTCAAACCACCCTGTGATACAACACTGTTGATAGGATTTGAGATTTTCTCTCACAATACTTCTCCTTTTTGAGAGATATACAATGAGATTTTTACAATGATAGCTCTCATAGAACCTCTTGTATGAATAAAACTTAAAAGGCTCAAGGGAAATTCAAGGAAGTATGCTTTGAGTTCTAAACTTGTTTTTCTCACTTGATTGCTTTGGTAAAAGGAGAGCTAAGGATATGTATTTATAGGCTTTGCAAGAATATAACCTGGCGGGAATTTGAAATTTCTTCCATTTTCAAATTTGAAATCACTTTTCAAAGTCAAAAATTGTGCTATCCAAATTTTTCAAAAGTGGGCAACTACATTTTCAAAGTTCAGAAATTGTTTTGCTCTACCAATTTTTGTCAAAGTTGCAACACATTTTCAAAGTCAGAAATTGTCTGCTAACCAATTTCTGCAAACTTGGAATGCCAAATTTCAAAATCACGAAATTGTTGCTATCAATATTTTTTAAATTGGAATCAATTTTCAAAGTCAAAATTGTTGCTATAACGCAATTTTTCAAACTTGGAATCAAATTTTCACAGTCAGAAATTGTTTGCTAGCATATTTTTCAAATTTGGACTTAAATATTTTAAAGTCAGAAATGGTTGCTAGCTCAATTTTTCAAACTTGAATCAATTTGCAAATCAAAATTATTACTAGCCTATTTTTTTTAAATTGTAATTAAATTTTCAAAGATAAGAATTATTGCTAGCACATTTTTTTAATAATTTTAAATGTAATGAATTTTTGTATTTTTAAAAGCATTAGGAATATTAGGTCATTTTAGAGTCTCAAGAATTTTAACATACAGGCTTACAAAAATACCCTAATGAAAGTTTCTTCATTCTTGAGATCTTCAGTGCTTGAAATCTTCTTTCTTCTTGGCTTTGCAGTCCAACTATCTTCGATTATTTTTGTCTCCTTGAGAATATGTGCTTTGAATGTTTCTGCAATACTATCATCCTATTGATTAAATTACATTGAGCAATAAGATAGAATTTGTTATCATCAAATTTGGCAACTAATCGGATTGACGCCATAGGTAGGGGTGACCCACAAATGAACCGAAAAAAACATCCGAGAATCGAACCAATCCGCTCATTGGATTGGATGGTTAGGTTATGGTAGCTCTTGGGTTCGGTCTGGTCCTAAAAATGTTTGATTGAAAGATTAGATCGGTTCGGTTTCGGCTTAGCTGTTTTCGGAACCGGAACCGAACCGAACCGAAACCGGAACCGAACCGAATCGACAACCAAGCTTTAATAAAAGATTAGGTGGACTTAGCCACACCGGATAATTACTCGTTTAAACAATTTTCTTTTCTTGTGTGTGACATTTTTTTAATGTTGAGGACTTTGTTTTTTATTTGAGTTTATATTTTTTGTATTTTTTAGAATGAAAATAGTAACAGGTAGAACACCAAACCTACCTTTTAGAAACCTTGGAAACGAACCGAACAATCCGAACCGAGTCGGGATTGTCGGTTCGATTCCAATTATGATTGGTTCGGTTCTGGTTCCAAAAAATTAGAAACCGATTGATTGATTGATCGCGTTCTGGGTTACGGCCAATGAAACGAACCGAACCGATCCATGTGCACCCCTAGCCATAGGGCTAACAAAAATCTTTTTGTCCATAATTTTCTCCTTTTTGGTGCTTTAGTCTCGAAGCACGTAAAAAGTAAAAGTAAAATGACTATAAGTTTGAAAAAGTTTACTCAAATAAAAAATAAATTAAAAACACTGGTTTGTAGGTTCTGTTGTTAAGAATTTTTAG
>CM018916.1:9810897-9813397 GCA_009663005.1 Actinidia chinensis
AGCCACCACCACCACCACCGAATCCACCACCACCATGGACCACTCCGCCCCACTCACTCCTCTTCCTCTCCCAAGTCCACCCATTTCGGTTCGTCAAAACCCGCTCCGGTTCGACGGGTTCGCGGTTGAACCGCGGGTCATGACGGTTCAATCCGGTTTGATGTGCTCACCAGGTTAAAGGGATTGACCGAACTGTTTCTTCGGCTGGTCGACGGTTCAACCGGTCAAACCGGTGAGTTCGGTCCGAGTTTCAAAACATTACTCCCTACTATTCGAGTTTGTGGTCCTGACGAGTTGCATGACGACTAGGTAGACGGTTCCTAGGCATATTTTTTGAATTCTATATTTTATAGAAGGTAAATAATTTTGTATTCCTACAAGGAATGAATAAAATAATGTTGTTCTTAGATTTTTGGGGGAAAAAGTAATGAATAAAAATGGGAAAAAAAACTCTACAAATGACAAAAAAAAATTAACTAATTTATTAAGTAAAAATAATTCACTTTTGTCTTTAGTGAATTTTTTTCCAAATCAGATAAAAAAAATTATATTTTCAGACTCCTCTCATCAAAAAAAACCGAAAAAACATAAAGTTTTAATCAAACGATTAAAAAAAATTACTAAGAACAAAAAAACTCAAAAATAAAGCAGTTAAAAAATCTAATATTATATATACCAAAAGAGAGAGAGTCTCATCTCTCGTTGAGTTATTCCTATATTGACTTGGTTCATTACTTTGATTTTGAGACATTTCTAGTCTCTTTTTCAGCGGCCGACACAAGTGGGGGCGGACTGGGGCCACGACCCCCTAAACATTTGAAAAAACTCTGTTGACTATTTTGCTATTGGTCAATTGAAGTATATATAACTGGCCCCCTCAGACTTTTGTCCTTATTTCTAATGAAGTGACCCCAATTGAAAATGTATAATTTGGAGTGGCCCTCATTAAAAATGTATAATTTAGTCCCCTAAATGTAATTTTTGTGTCCACCACTATTTTTTTTTGCCTTGAAATTGGACATGGCTGGAGTAAAGCTTCTAGGTTCAGGGCAAAGCCCATATATAGCATGGTATTTTTAAAACATAGCACATTGTTGGAGCAATAAGTAAAATTATCGAATTTAGCACTGCAGGGCTAAAAAATATAATTAGTACTATAAGGGATAAAATACACATCTATAAGTTCTAGTGTTGCTAGGGCAGATACCACCCAAAAGCTATTGCCACGAAGCAAGCTTGAGGGATCGTTGCGCCGGAGTTCGGTCTAGACAATATCAAGCTCTAGCACTGTTCAAACTAAGGTAAGCATCACTTTTGAGCTATCACTCTATAGTAAGCTCGGTAGCATAACTACACCGAAGTTTGACCAATGGGCAATAGTCAATGGCAATCCTGAGGTATATCAATGGACAAAAGGAAACTTATATGGCAAAAATTCCTCTGACAGCCCCCATGCCTGGATTGAGATATTGACAACATAAAGGCAAGCTATCACTAAGCCATAAGAGCATGGCTAGATCAGCCACCTACTCACTGACACAGAAGTCAGCGTGTCCAGGCACGCACCGAACTGTAATCGGTCCAGTGACATGACAGCTAGCGCGTCCGGGCACGAGCTGAGCTGAGCTGAGCTATATAAGGTGAATCCTTATTCTCTCAAAGGCATGGAATTCAGCTAAAAAGAAGCTTCCATTCTCTCTCCCTCTCTCTCTCTCTCTCTCTATCTATCTATATATATATATATATATATATATGTTAATTCGGTTATCTAACTTGATCGTCGGAGAGCCATTTCTCAAAAACAGTTCTAGCAGCCGAACTTAATGTTTATGTATCATAGTTAAGCCTCCGCAACCAACGATTGTCTGCATCTATCTTCGACCAACTATTGGCCTACCGCATGTGTCTATCCTCGATTGTTTTTCTTCTATTTCATAAATATTACACCCCACAAGTACTATCTGTTGTACATGACCCAAAAATTAAGATGTGGTAGATTAAGTTGTGTGATTTGGGCACACCCATAAAGAATTTAATCCACAAATTTTGGATTGTATGTCTTTTAAGTCCTTTCCTTTTCGTTTATATGTAATAATGTTGCAATTTCTTTCTTTTTTTCCAATTTACAACGCAATCGATTAATTCAAATAGTCGTAGTGGCCTCCATCAATGAAAGACCTCAAGTGGTGTGGGGTAGTAGTTTTGATAAATGATGGAAGAAAAATAAAAAAATAGACACTTATGGTGGTCCTATGGTGGCAGAAGAGGCTGGCACTAGCTGGTAACGCAACAATACCTTAACTGCAACATAAAAACAGTGAGATCAGCCGCAGAAGCTGTTTTTAAAAAACGGCTCTCCAACTATCAAATTAGATGATCGGAGAAAGTGTATGTATGTATGTAGAGAGAGAGTATAGGTTCTTAATATCTAAAAATGCATTCATTTGTGAGAACCTCCATTCTACTTATATAGCCTAGCTCGGTGCATATCTTGATGGAC
>CM018916.1:9818397-9820897 GCA_009663005.1 Actinidia chinensis
GATAAAAGTAATGTCAAAAATTAGGGTCATTGAGCTAAGGGGAAAATGAAAAAAAATGGGGTAAGGGGTAAAATGATAAAATATTTGTGTGTTGTAGAGGTTTTTATATTATCAAATTTGCACATATTGCAAAAAAATCACTCTTCACTAAAAATGCACACATTCTTCAAGTGAGACAATTTGAGCAAGCATGTAAGTCAAAATTTATATAATTGTAGAAAATTGTATTATTGAACAAAAAACTTGCACACTTATAATAAACTTTGCACCAAGATATTTTTTCATAAAATGTAGATCAAAATTTCAAGTTTTGTTCAAAAATTTGCCCAATTTGGACATATTTTTGCACATTTATAGTAAATTTTTACAATTGACCAAAAATTATACACTTTACTAATTGTACCAAAATTACCCTTTGTAATATAATGTTGCCAATTGAGATAGTATTTGCATAGACCGTTATCATTTGCAACACATACACTAATTAAACTAATTTTTTTCATAAATTTATACTAAATTTGCATAATTATTTAAAAATTTGTCACACTTTGACCAAAAATTAATATATTTTATAATATTGACAAAATTGTACAAAATTACATTACTTGAATAAAAATTATCTAGTTGAAGTAATTTGGCACTGTAATTTGAACCAATATTTATATATTTTAAGATTACAAGTTGCAAGTTTTATGAAATTATGCATTTGTAAGTACTAATTGTCTCAAAATTATACAATTTTTATTTTAAACATTTTATTTCATTAATAAATCATATTTAGTAGATTCGATCAGCACATTTGAAAACTATAATTTTTATTACAAATAATTTTTTACAGAAAGGATAAGAATCTTTTGGGATAATTGACAAAATCAAAAAATTTTGGACCAAATTGCACATAACCAAATTTAAGAGTTTAAAATATAATTTACAGTCAATTATATGGGTCAATATGTAATTATCAATAACATGAGGGGATCATCTGAATTATTAGAAAATATAGGACTAAACTGTAATAAATAAAAACCTAAGGGCTTACACTGTAGTTACCAAGACAAAATTTGGGGTAGGGCAAAATTGGAAGAAAAGTGGTGTCTCCTTTTATGTACACTCAAGGGACTAAATTTTAATAAAAAAAACTATAGGGACTGAACTTGTAATTTACCAAACAAACTTTGGGGGAGGGGCAAAATTGGAAGAAAAGTTGGTGTCATCCTATTTACTGTACATCACATTTAGATATATACTAAGTGGGGTATGCCCGTGCTATGCCACAGCGAGTAATTTTAAGGGGCCCAAAAAAAAAAATCGCAATAAAAAATGGAGGTAGGGCAAAATCGGAACAAAAAAAATGGTGATAATAAAGTTACCAAGGGACAAAATGAAAAAAAAAAATGTTTGCAAATGACCTACTATTCACTCACATTCCAAGGGCTAATCGACAAAAAAATTGTGGTAAATGATTAAAAAAAATTACAAATGGGTAAAAAAAAAAAAAGGGTGTAGATGACCTACTATTCACTCACATTTACTAGGGGCAAATCAGAATACCCGTGCTAGGCAGGGGCTTAGTTTCAAATCAGCATCCTAACCAACAACCAATCTTATGAGTTAATGTGAATAGGGGCAAGATCGGACGAAAAAAACTAAGTAGGGGCAAAATAAAAATAGTGTTAAATGAGTTACTGTGAGTAGTGGAAAATCGTGAAAAAAATTAAAAAAAATGATGGTAAATGAGTTAATATGAGTAGGGGCAAAATCGAAAAAAAAATTATGTAGATGATTTACTATTCATAGGGGCCAATCGGGAAAAAATTAACAGAGGGGCAAAATCAAAAAAAAAAATGGGCAAAATTAAAAAAAAATTGGTAAGCCAAAGCAAATTGAAAATAATTAAAACTTTAGGGTAAACAATATAATTTACAGCAACTTTTATGGATCAATCTATAATTATCAGTAAATCTAGGTACTAAACTGTCATTATTAAAATTCTAGGGAATGTTCACGGCCAATCTTCCAAATGAAAAAGTTTTTGGGGTCAAATTGACAAAATATAAAAATTTTGAGACCAAAATGACAATAACCGAACCTTAATGGTCTCAAATGTAATTTTACAGCACTCTAGGGACCAATCTGTAATTATTAGTAATTTTAGGACCAAACTGTAATAATCAGAAACTAATGGACCAAACTGTAATTATTAGAAAGTCTAGGAACTGAAACTGTAATTTACAGAAAATTTTTTTAGAACAGGGCAAAATTGGAAAGAAAGTTGGTGGTCACCCCTTACTGTATACTCACATTTATATATATAAGATATAGATGTATATATCAAAATTACTCCGTAATAATATCAAAGTAACTGCTACTTCTGTTCTTTTTGTAACTGCTTTCAACTATCTTATTTCTAAAATTATATACAAATAAATTTGCATACATGATGAATGTACCCAATTGCTAATTATTTTATAAATAATCATATATATTGTCAGGTACTATA
>CM018916.1:9873397-9875897 GCA_009663005.1 Actinidia chinensis
TTTGCTTGCAGGTTCAGATTAATAACTCAAAGTACAGATCGCTAAATAATGGTTTGTGCGTTAAAGAATTCAATGCTACCTTACCTTGTGTTTGCTATCCCTTTCTCTGTAATTTATTTGGAGAATAGTGGTAACCCAAGGAGAAGCCGTAGGGGAGTGGGCGCAGACTTTGATAGAAGTCAAGCCAATATAAATCTCGTGTTTGCTATCCCTTTCTCTGTCTTTCTATATTGCTTGGTTACGTCTTGCTTGCTTTGTCAACATACATCTTGACTAACTTGATTTTCACTTATTCTATCACAGTCCTTGTGTAGGGATCTTGGTCATATATTTATTAGGTATTCTAATTAGGTTCTTAGTATCAACTCAATTCAACCCCATCTTAGTTTGCCATGCGGGAACATGCTGTACGTGCAAATATCAATTGTATCAAGAAATTCTTTTAAGATTCTTGGAGACTTTTTATGATAGTTCACACCTTTTTAACTGTTTGGCGTGTACTATCAAAGCTGCCCAACTGAGTGAAAACAAAAACACCAAAAAAGCAACGAATGTGTTTTTATTCACGGCTGTAGCAACTAGATTTGAAGATAATATAACATTTTTAAGTCTTTTAACTTGTTTTCATGTTCCTAGACTAACCTTCAACATAAAGCCGCTATATATGGTTCATGAAGATTATTGCAAGACAACCTTCATAATTTCAATGCTGAACAGTGGAGGAGGCTGTCAGGAATTTACTTATTATTATAGATAGATTTGTGTATCATAAAAAGGCATACATATAATTTTGCTGCCTTCAACAGGTCCAATGAGTTCACATAAACTTTGAGATCTTAGTCTAACTTGGCTTCCAGGTTTGCAAGGCACAAGTCCTTTCCAACTTGATATTAATAGTGCACAATGTGTCTCATTCTGGTTGTGAGTAACTAAAACTCTCCTATTCTATTTTCATCCTTACTTGAGTAATTAAGCTCTTTGTAGTGGGTATCCATCACCACTTGTTTGTCACACCGAGATCTTCAACAAGCCTCTAACTAAGCCAATTTCAAACAGTATGGTTCATCTCAAAACTCCAAAAGGAGGGATACTTCTAACCAATGTGAAACAAGCCCATGGGCAAGCAAATACCCGAAGGTAAAGCAAGTACCTCAAGTTAGGATTTGGGATGGAGCACTACAATTGCTATGAGAGCAGCAGAACTTGTCTTGTGCTTTGCAGCCCATGCACGCATGGGAGCTAATCTTAGAGCTGTTCAAGCCACCTTTTGAGTCCCATGAGCGGGAAGAAAGTGAAGTTCGAACCAAGTGATAATTTCGCAACACATGAGAACAAGTGGTCCTGAAATGGGAAGAATGTAATACTGTGTCCCACATCACTTGGTAGGAGAATTTTACGGGCTATTGGGCTGTAAAAGTGTTTCCCATTCCTTTGCACTTCCCAGTAATGACAAGTTTCAAACTTAGGGCCTAGATGAAAGTGCATAGGATGTTTCATGTCGGGTTGGGGGCGTTACATCTTCAGCATATAATAACTCAAGTTGGAAAATATGACCAAGTACTGTTCCCTACTCCCCTTGTACACAACTTCATACTGGCTTCTGCTCCTATTATACGATTTAAATTGCATCTGAGTGCACCAAACTGGAGGGAAAAAAACATCTCGGACCATAACCTTAATTGTAACAGTTGAAAACGAACCCATCTTGGAGTGTAACGTTAGATTAAACTACAGAGTAAAGAACCCCAAGTATGATTCAGCTTATTAATGACATCCTTCACTTACACTCTGTGTTTGGATTAAGGGTACGTGGAGTGAAGGGAAGTGTTAGCTGTGACTTGTGAGGGGAAGGAAAGGAAGGGGAAGAGACTTAATCATTCTCTTGTTTGGTTTAAGCAAGAGGGGAGGGAAACTAATGTTCACTTACCCTTGTTTGGTATAACACTAACAAATAAAGGAAAGGGAAGTGTATGGTGCAATTTTACCATTATATACAAAATACAAATTAATAACGATGTTTAAAATTTATAACATTAATTTATTTATATTTAAAAATGGGTATAGTTGCTATTTTAAAAATAAAACTAATAAGCGCTTCACTTCCCCTCCGTTTTCCCCCAATTAAGGAGAAGAAGAGAAGGGGAAGATAAATGCTTAAAATGTTTGTACTATCTCCCCATAATAACCCTTTCGTATCCCTCCATTCCCCTCCTAAAAAGGAATCCAAACGTGCAATAACTAACTTTTCTCCTTTAAATCAGTCACTTCCCCTCCCTTTCCTACAATCCAAAAATAGTGTTAAGAGAAGTCAAAAGTACACAAACTTGCAGGTTTTGGAGTTATTCCATTTATATATCACCAGTAACTTATCAAAAAAGATAAAATCATCATTAAACAATGCAATTATCAAATTTTGTTTTAAGAAAATTAGGGGGAAAAAGAGGTAAAGCAAGCAACTTCTAAAGATGCAATCATTCAAGAGAAACAAAAATATGAAACC
>CM018916.1:9913397-9920897 GCA_009663005.1 Actinidia chinensis
GATGAGTCGTTTTCCCTTGTTCATTTATTCTCACTCACTTCCTTCACAGTTTAGCCCATTCAAAATTCACTTAATACTAATAAAGACAAGTGGAGTTTGATGAGCTAACTAGTATGTGTGTTCAAGAAGAATTGAGATTAGAGAGGAAGGACGCCACCTGCCCTTTTGTAACTCAAGGAAGAATGAAAAGACAGAAAAATTGGTAAGACTAAGAAAAATCTGCCAAATCTCGAATGGACCTGGAGAAGTATCAGGCCCATGAAAATAATGGTTTCACTATCAGTGTCATTTTGTGGCCATAAAGGACATGTGAGAAGACTCAACAAGCATAGGGCTTGGTTCGAAAAGAAAGGTAATGAACTTTCTTTTGTATGTTATGAATCAAATCTTGCTGAAGTACCTTCTAATACATGGTGGATTGAATTTCTGGAGCCCACAACTCATATTTCAAATTCATGTCAGGGATACCTTACCACCCGGAAACTGAGGAAAGTGAAGAATTCGTCCCTTATGGAAACTGTCTCAAAGCTCAGTGGTAGTTGTTGGTACTTTACCGTTTGATTTTGGAGACTGGTCATCAGAGGATCTCGAAGAACTTTTTTATGTTCCCCTATTTTCCTAGAAATTTTAGGTTATTATCTAGATTAGATCGTTATGGATATTCAGTTTTATTTAGTTGTGGAAAACTCAGTTTAAATTTTAATTCAAAGAAGAAATGTTGGTTTTGGTGATTTATGTGATGATTGATTTATATAAAATTGCCTAAATATGAGTTTGCACAATCTTTGGTAACCCTGCATTCGAATGTTGGATCAAAAAACGTAGTAAAATTAATGAAAAATCATCAACCCTCTGTGGCATATAAACGGCTGGGACATATTCTAGGGTAGAATGAAAGATAGTTAAAGAATGGAATTTTGGGAAAAAACCTAAAACTTTACTGATTTTGAAATATGGTAGATGCATTAAATGGAAGAAACTAAACCAAATAAAGAAAAGGAGCCGACAAGAAGTAATTGAGAGCTTTTGAAATAATTCACAATGATATTTGCAAAATTCCCACTCCAGGTATTAGTGGACAAAAAATTATTTTACACCTTTATAGATGATTCACGATCATGGATATTTGTATTTAATTCATGAAAAATCTCAGGCGTTACATTCTTGAAGGTATACATTATGAGGCGAGAGACAATTAAATAGAAAAAAGTAAAAAATGTGAGTCAGATTAGAGGTGGTATTTTAGGTAAATATGATGAGTCAGGCCAAAAATCCTGCCCATTTGACAAACTATTAGAAAAGCAAGGATTCGTGCTCAAACATAATGCTGGTACGCCAAAGCAGAATGGAGTTGCTGAAAGAGTAACGTACCAATTATGGGTCTGGTTAAGAGTATGATGGAGTTCTACAAATGTACACCCAATTTTTGTGGAGTGAAGCATTAAAAGCAAGTTATATCCTTGAACAGGGTTCCTAGTAATGCCGGTCCAAACTACTCCTTTGAGTTGTGGACTGGTAGGACTATTTGAGACATTAACATGTTTGGGGTTGTCCAGCGGAGGCTAGATCTATACTCACAAGAAAAAAGAAATTAGATTCTAGAACCAATTTCTGGGTATTTCATTGGTTATCCAGAAAAGTCTAAAGGGGGACAGATTCTATTGTCCTACCCCTGTAAGAGAATAGTTTGATGAAACCCGAAATGCCAGAATTCTTAGAGAGTGACAAAATTAGTGGGAGTGAAAATCAAGAAAGGGAGTTTGCGATGAAGAAGAGATGACATCCCAAAATTTTCCTCGTCGAGGAAGTTGTCACTCCTCAGAATAACCAACAGTATGAGGAGAACGACAACCTGAAAATAAATGATTCTCCACTTCATTGAGGATATGCCATTGAAAAATAATGTAGAACCACCACAACCGGCAGTTTTAAAGAAGATCTCAGAGGGGAAAAAGATCTGCCATCTCCGAGTAGATTATGTGGGGATCTACAAGAATTGATTTTGATATTGGGATTAAGAAAGATCCGATTTGTTTTCACACGCCATTAGAGTGATGATTCTACTGAAATGGGTTGATGACATGAATGATGAGTTGAATCTATGTACCAGAATGAGTCTGGAATCTCATTGAATTGCCGTCTAATTGCACAAGAAAATCAGATGAAAGGGTCTTTAAGACCAAGAAGCGTGATGCAAAAAGGGCAATATAGAACGATTTAAGGCCAGACTTGTGGCTAAGGGTTTCACTCAGAAAGAATGGCATTGACTACAAAGAGACATTTTCTCAAGTATCTAAAAATGCTCACTTGAATCATTGGGCCCTTGTAGATCATTATGAATTAGAGCTACATCAGATTGGATGGTGAAAACCGCTTTCCTAAATGGTGTTTGGATGAGCGAAATTTACAAGAAACAACCTAAAGGATCGACAAAGAAAGAAAAGAAAAAATGGCCATTTAGCTTGCAAAGTAAAGATATCCATTTATGGCCTTAAACAAGCTCCTGGGAAATGGTACTTAAAGTTTAATGATACCATTACCTGTCCTTCGGATTTAAGAAAAACGCTGTTGTTGATAAGTTGTATTATCTGAAGATTCAGTGGGAGTAAGTTTATTATTTTGGTGCTATATGTTGGATGATATTTTGTTAGCTTGAAAGAATGATCTTGGTTTGTTACACGAAAACCAAGGGATATCTTTCCAAAAAAAATTTAAGATGGTCGATGTAGGTGGGATGTTATTGATTGGCATAGAGGATCATAAGAGATCGATCTCGAGGATTGCTAGTAGGATTGTCTTAGAAGGGTTATATCGATCGGTTTTGGAGGGATTTAATATTGCAAAGTTGCTCAGCAGTGGAGTGCACCATATTGTTGAAGGGTGACAAGGTTAAATGAAAACAGTGCCCAAGGGAATGATTGGAAAGGATGCAGATAGGGATATCCGAGTGCCTCAGTTTTTAGGGAGTTGATGTATGCATAAACTTGTTACAGACCGGACATTAGCTTTGCAGTTGGATGCTTGTAGATATCAAGAACCCAGGGAATGGAACACTAGGAAAGCAATAAAGAAGGTTATAATGATACCTTCAAGGACAAAGACTACATGCTACTTATAGAAGATAGGATCATTTGGAAGTGATAGGATACTCGAATTCGGATTTCGCTGGTGTTTGGATGCAGAAAATCAACATCAGGGTTTGTTTTTCGTGTTAGCTGGTGGAGCAATTTCGTGGAAGAGGGTGAAGCAATACTATTATTGGCATCCCCCCAAGTGGAGACCGAGTTTGTGGCATGCTTTGAGGACAAAGGTAATGCTTATGGTTGAGGAATTGATATAAAAGAAGGGATGTGGATGTGGTTCGACTCAATTGCCAAGACGATGATGATATATTGGGACAACCAGGCCCAGCAGTTTTCTTCTCTAAGATGGGCAAGTACTTCTAAGGGTTCCAAGCATATGGAAGTTAAGACTTGGTGTTAGAGAAGAGGTCAAAAACAACAAGTGTCAATGAGAACATGAAGCACCACTCTTAGGATAGCTGATCCGCTGATGAAGGGATTGCCACCAAAGACTTATAAAGAACATGGTGTTTAGGATGGGTCTTTGAGCAATCCATGATGAGTATTTTGGTGGTTATTGTATCTCGACACTAAATTGCGCATTATTAGAAGTGTCTGTTTTTTCTGTTTCCATTATGTGGGCAAATATTATGTTGCGATTTTATGAAACAGGAATTGTCTTGACTAGGACAAAAGTTATTGGGGCTTATTTAGGGAATGTATCCTAAAGTATTAATTGTACTTTTTCTATTTATGCAATGGTTAATAAGGTTATCAATGGGTAGTCATTAGAAGGGAATATGGCATTGGAGCCATACAAAGGCCTATGAACTCACATTGGTAATCTGATTTGAAGTACCACAGTATTTAATTGTTGGAACATATTGGCTGATTTTATGAAAATTCGTGATCACGTGTCAAAGTTTTAAAAATTATGGAGTCTCAGAGTATTTAAAAAAAATTAACATTTTTTAAAAAGAAAATACATATTGCAACACAATCGGCTAATGGGCCAAGTGGGAGAATGTTATTTCACAATTTAGTGGACCACTTAGGTCTCCACGTTTTTTGGCATTTGTTATTACTAAGGGATCCATATAATTAAGACCAATTAAAAGATAGGGGATTCAAGCTAATTATTTTTAATTAGAAAACTCCTTTATGATAAAAGGATAACCGTTAATTTAATGGGATAGGAATCCTTTTAGGAGTATATCTCTAGGTCATCTTCTTAATCTATAAAAGATAGGATAACCCCCCTTTGAACGTTTGATTTTTTCCATCAATATTAAGAATATTGGTATCCTTTAGAGTGAGACAGAGGAGAAAAAAGTGAGCCAAAAGAAGAAATTAAAGCAATCAATTAAGGGGTTCATTCAATGCTCAGATGGCTAATAAAGGTATGTATGATCTACTCCATTAATTATTGTTAGTGAATATTATTGTTGAGATGTATTGAATTTCCAGATCCTATTTCGAGTTTAAATTTCGCATTAATAGCGAACCGAATTAATTTTTATGACTTACAATAACTAGAATTTAAACATTGGATTGAAGGAGTAAACAAGTTACACGTGTGGATTATAGATAGATAGATAGATATATAGAGAGAGTGTAATAAATAGAGAGAAAATCCCATTAATATGCCCATACGAGAGGAAGATAGGCATTTTGATAACTTCTTTTTTTGTGTGTGTGGTACACTTTTCAAGGTCTTCCATAATTGTAAAAGTTGAACACTCCATTTAATAATGGGAATGCCTATTTGCACAACCATTGTGTCCATAAAATGCACATCCATGAGAGAGAAAGACCAATCAGTGGGTTCCCACACACAAGGGGGTGGGCCCCACACCAAGGTGAATTTTGATTGTGTCTTTCTCTCTCATGGGGTGTGCATTTTATGTGCACATGGTTGTGACCATAACTCCTCCATTTACTTTTCAAAAGGTCTTCCACACTTGTAAAAGTTGAACACTCCATTTATGAATGCAACTTCCAATCAATAACTCCATGCGATGAAAAAGTGTTGGATATTTCACAACTGGCTGTGTGTGAACATGAAAAATCTAAACCAGCCTTAATTTGCCGATTTAATAGGCCAACTTATGATGAGGAATATTAATTGGTTAAATGAAAATTTTGTTCGTATTTTCGTATTTAGATTAGAGACACAATACTTTTAAGGCATGATAAGGCATGATGGGAGAACAATTCTAATGTTCAGTTACCAGTAATATTTTCTAATCGTTCAATTAGTAGAAAACTTGTGATTTGTTATCAATGAGTTTAGTTTGAGGCTATATTTGTACCTGGTGGGTACTTGGTTACATGTGAACTAATCTATCCGACAGTCTCACCACGATGAGTCATTTTTTCTTTAGTTGAGGAGAAAAATAATTTAATACTCCGAAGAGTAATATACATGATTTTTCATGTGAAATAATTAAGTATTATTCCAGAAGTACTAAATAATTATTCACTTATATTCACATTTGGTGTCACGTCACAATGACTATTATTTATGAAATTTTTCTAAGGTTCTTTTTTAGTTTACGGATTTTGGAGGGATTTATTATGGAAAAAGAAAAAGAAAAGAAAAGATAAATTAAAATTTAAAAAAAGGGAAAAAAAAAGTATTTATTTTCTTTATCCTTAGCTTTTCTTGGGCCAAAGTGTTTTTGCAGTCACATTTAGAGTTGAATCATAATGGTAACTAAAGACCCTATTCTTATTTTTAATTTTTGAGAAAGAAGACCACAACATGATGGAGGAGCCAGAGAGGGGTATGGCCCGGTTTAAGCCCAATTTTGAAGGAGGGCCGAAAATGGGCTAATTGCTAGTGCAATAATTTCCAACTCCGCCAGAGTTGGGCCACACTCTAGATAGAGTAAGCCCACCGTAACAATGGGGCCAAGCCCAAAATGATATTCACGCTTACCCAGCTTTTCATGGGCTTGACACCCTTCAGCAAATAATACTACTTTATTTTATTTTATTTTTTCATTTTTCTTAAAAAAAGACTTCCCATGGATTTAGGAATTAGTTTTTTACTACATTCTACAACAATACTCTCAATTCTTACTCTATTTCACTTAAATATTCTTTTAATTTACTTTATTTTATTTTTAAAAAATAAATTTTGAAACACTTTAGAAGGATGAGAGAGAAACTCATTTTATATGTTTATGAAGAGAGTGATTGTAAAAGACTCTTAAAAATGGGGGCAGATTTCGAGAGTAAATTGAAGCTTGTTTTTTAATATCAACTTCCTATGTTAGAGTAAAATTAGATATGGAACATCTCCCCTATGCAACATTTTCCTTCATTGTCAAAAAGGGAAAGATGGGTCTTTTTTCAATTAAATTATAAATAATAATGTTAGTTTGTGGTGGACATTGAGGGAAAAAAAAAGAGTTAATTTTAGCACATTCAATGCAATATTTATAGTGTCAAATACTGTAGCACAATTTTCAAGTAAAAAAAAAATACTACTTACAAGCTCCGTCAAACATACAATTACTATGTGGCCAAAAAGAAAACAAACAAACAACCATCTCCCTCTTTTCCTCCGATCCTTCATCCCAAGTTTCTAATTCTATTTTTCAGAAGTTTGACATTGTTGGGAGATGTACTGAGTTTTACATATTTGCGGGGACCAAAACAAGTGGACAAAAAACATATACAAAAGATTACAAAAATAGATCCAAGGTTTTCACATTGGTAACAAATGAAACTTTTATTTTCAATTTAAACAGATTAAAATGTTATAATTCGAACTATTCATCAACCCCCATTTATATAATTTGATAATACTAGTTGATTTCCTATCAAAACAATTGGAAAAATAAATCTCTAGTAATTAGGGCATATATTCATAAAAAATAGAAAGAAATTAGGTGTCACAAAAGCAATACTTCGAGCAAAGATAATAAATTTAGGCCTTTTAAAACGTCTATAAGTGTTTTATTACAACCTCTGAAAAGACACGATATCGTATTTTTTTTGCCTTTCATTTAGTGCTATCAAGTTACATAAATGAAGGTTAACAATGATTCAAATAATGACTGATTAAAAAATTGAGGGTTTAATTAATGTGCTTCTAAGGTCAAACACTATGTTTTTTTATTGTAATTATCTCGAAAATCTAATTAGTTAATTTGAATCCGGGTCGGACTTGGATTCGGGACCCATTAAGCAATAACGGAAACCACGTGTCCGCTTCTATTGAGACAAGCAAACGGCTAAACCGGTCAGGGTGGTCACGTGCGCAACCTCATCCAAATCCACGCAAGCACCTCTGTCCAACTTCTGTCATCTCAACTCAAGAGCTTCCCCAACTTGCCCTTCCAATTAAATCAAAAACCCTAGGTTTGGTTAATTTTTCAAAATGAGTTTTTTGGAATAATTTTTAAAAAATTTGTTTCGTTAATAATTT
>CM018916.1:9945897-9948397 GCA_009663005.1 Actinidia chinensis
AATTTTTTTAACCATTTTGATAATTTATAGAGATAAAAAGCACAAAAATCGTCCTATATAAATAAACTATAGTATATACAAAGACCGAGTGAAAGAGAAAGAGAAAAGGTATATTCACGATTCACAAATAAAATTACATTCACTTATCTGATTAAGTGGGTGAACGTTACCCACTCATTGATTGATTAAAACACATGAAATCTATTTAAAATAATAGAGTGTGTCTCATTTAAAGCTGTGCATCCCACATATTTCCAGTAAGTAATGTTTATTCACCTTGTATTCTACCTTCACAAGCATAAGTTGATGTTAAAACTATATAAACATATATATCAAGAAAACAGGTATGCAAAAACGAAAAATAATTTTTACACTTTTATTTTTATAAAATACACTTTCATTTTTATATACCAAAACAAAACAATAAGTTTACTTAAGAGAAGTGACTCTAAAACCAATAACTAATACTGGATGTGTACTAGATATAGATTGTTCTACAAATGTTAGTGAAGTATTATTAAATAAGAGGAATGCATCATTTTTTGAATATCCATAACACTAGTTGGAGTATACAAAGTTTTTTGAATTATATTGAGCATAGTCTGGTAGGAATTGTAGTACGACAATTTGAGAGAAAGTGATAAGCAAAATTAGAGGCATAATCAACACCCGAAACACTATTAAATGCATTTGTTAAGTATGTAGAAGAACAATTTTTAGGAAATGAGGTACATATATAATGAAAAGCAATATAGAATATGGGCAAGAAAATTAAATAACATAGAAATATGGAATATAGAATATATAGAAAACTAAGTATGTGAATATTCGTATTATTATTATTATAAAACAGGACAAAAAAAAATCTAATAATGTTTTTTCATAAATTACCATACCCTAAAAATATAAACATTAAAGAAAAAAACGAAAAATGGATAAAAGACTTAGGAAATATAGGTAAATACCTTAGGATATACAATCAAATATCTTAGAGAATGGGTAGAACAAGAATCTTTAAAGATAAAACAAAGAAAGAAAATGAAAAAACAATACTTACATTGCTGGCTTGAGGATGTGCAAGCACAAACCCAAAAACCTACAAAAGAAAAAAGAAATTGATAAGAAGAAAAGTTTTAATAAACAAAGAGAAAAAAATATATAAAAACTATTTTATAAAAAACGTATACTTTTAGAAAAAGCAATTACTATCCAGAAGGGAAAAAGACTTGTAAATGTTTGGCACATTATGCTAATCAATATAAAAAAAATGCATTTGATATATGACCCATGGCAGGGCAATTGTGTGCCTTAGCTGACCATTGCCTAGAAAATGTGTGCCATTGCCGAGAAATTTGAGCCATAACTGGGCAAACGAGTGTCATGGCTGCCCATTACTGAGAAATTTCTAGAGCTAATACGTGCAACAAACCCCGACTTCTGGAAGGGATGCATTTATTAGATAAAAGGTCGACGCGGGCTTTGCTCGTTGCTCTGATGAATAAAAAGACTTGTAAATGTTGGGCACATTATGCTAATCAATGTAAAAAAAAATGCATTTGATAGAAGAAGAACCCTAGAAAACAATAAAGGAACAGTAGAATTAATTGAAGAAGAAATAGAAATGAAAGATGAATAATAGATGAAGAAATAAATTTTATGATGACAAATGAAATAAGTATTAATTTTTTCCAACTTCCGTAAGGTGTGCATGATAAAATTAAGGATTCAGAGTGGTATAGTAATTGGATCACTAAGCATGGATGGTATTGGGTTTGGAACAGCGCTATATCTTACAGTGAAGGTATATTCAATGTCCAGTCATAGCCAATCAGTGGAAAGCTCAATGCACCTCATTTCCTGATAATCATAGGAGAGAGAGAATAATCTCAATTTATCGACGGATGTGGACTAAAGATTGGGGTGGAAAGAAAATAACAGATCCAATAGAAGCCAGAGCAATAGAATTGTTCTTAATTTCTCAACAAACTACAAATTTAGAAATGGTAGGATATAAACTTGCACGTTATGCAAGGACAACATTTGCAATTCATCCTTAATAGGCAAATGAGATGTTTTTTCCAGGATTACCCTATGAATCAAGTTTTGATTAGCTAGAAAAATGGATTCTGGATATTATTTAACAAAAAGATGATGTGATTTTTTGGTTGATCTAATAATGGAGAATAACCTGGCAGAAGACCCAGAAGAATATGATCTAGTTGACGTTATGGGTGACAAATGCATCTCTACAACTTGATTAATATGATGAAAAGTTAAAAAGACCACTCCCACAATAATTGTACTTTTAGAATAGGTTTGAAATCCGCACGTCAAGTCCTGTGTGTTTCGAAATCCGAAAGAGCCTATATAAGGCCTTCATCTATATATAAATGGACACAAATTTTTAGAGTAAGCTTAAGCTAAAAAAGAAATCTAAAACTTAGATATTCTTAGAATAAGAAATACTTTGGTAATCTAAAAAGCCTATAGACGCCCCTAT
>CM018916.1:10008397-10010897 GCA_009663005.1 Actinidia chinensis
TGTTCTCAATTGTAACTTTGTTCAACTTGCGGTAGTCTATATATAATCTTATTGTCTCGTCTTTCTTCTTCACAAATAATACTGGTGCTTCCCACAGGGATGAACTCGGTTGTATGAATTATTTGTCTAGCAATTCTTGCAATTGTGTTTTTAACTCATTCAACTCTACAAGAGCCATGCAGTATGGTGCTTGAGAAATTGGATGAGTTCTGGGCATAACCTCAATGGTAAATTCGATTTCTCTATTCACAGACATTCCTAACAACTCCTCAAGAAATGCCTTAGAAAATTCACAGACTATAGAAATGTCCGTTATAGATAAGTCTTGAGACAAAGATGATGCCGCGCTACATAGATACCCCCGATAACCCTTTTATAAGAGTCGTTGGGCATAAGCCATGGATACAAAGTCCGACGGAGTTACTATCCTCTCTCTTTCAGATCGAATTTCTTTATGTTTTGAGTTCTTAAACGTTACACATTTATCTGAACAATGGATTGTGGTCCCATTCTTGGATATCAAAATGTCTTTTCTCCAACGGAATTCAATCTGTAGGTATAATCGTATCCTTAACATAGACATCACAGTCTCGATATATGGTTGAGCAAACAATGCTTTTATTCATAAGTTGTGACACCGCTAATTCATAACCTAGTGGTTCAAGTTCCTTATTCAATTTCCTAGCAAACTGTGTGGACACAAATGTATGGGAAGAATCCGTATCAAATAACACATAAGCATGTAAATAGATTAGTACATTACTTGCAACTACCACCTCATTGTTCCTTGCATCTTCTGGCATAAGCGCAAAAACACGTCCTTGCTTCTGGTCGTTCCCATTGCCACCCCTATTCACTTGGTTACCCGGTGATTCCCTCGGTACTATCACTCTAATTCTTAGCCTCAAATAGTTCTTTTTGATGTGACCCTATCATGCCCCGCAACCCGGCATATGCGGATCGAAGGCAAGTGACCGGCTGACAACCTAGTTACCTGAGGCCGACTTACATTGAACCGGTTGAACACCTGTGCATAAATAATTTACAATGATACATAATAGCAGAAGGTCATAATAACTGCAATATGGAGAACGTGAATTACATACAGAGTTGTGCCTAAGTTTTCTTTCTTTTATACATAACACGGCCAACTTAAATACATGATGATGATACTATGACATTTCTACAACATATAGGGTGTAGCCCCTACAAAAATAACTACATAAGGCCTTTAACCCATAAAATGAAGTCTTCACTTCTATCACGCTCCTTTTAGAGCTCCTCGGATTGGCTTCCTAAAAATTTATTTTTGAAAACGTAGGCTATACGCTTAGTGAATAACAATAACACATGAACGAGAAAATCCCATGGATTATTAGCATAACATGCATATCTCGTTTGAAACCATCATGTAAATATAGCATAACTTTTTCGAAAACTTGAAGCTTTCATAAACTTGAAGCTCATGTAAGCATAGCATAGCTTGATCTTTCGTAATTGTAAACATAGCATAGCTTGGAACCTTTCATAAATGTAAATCTGTAAGTACTTTCAATCTGTAAGTATAAAAAGTGCAACAATTCGGCATTGTAACCTTTCGATAACGCAACATAGTAACCATATAGGTCAAGCTGGGGCTCTTTAGGCCAGGGACGTCTCCTAATATAGATACTTTATTTCACGTCCTCTATCGTAGGACTATCGGGCTAGATTAAGATCTTACCACGAGAAGACCCCGAGTTGACGCTATACATTGATTATACTTCTTCTTTCATGTAAAAGCATCAATCCATGGTTTTCGTTTTACAATATGCTAACATTAATATGCGTTTAGAAGACATGACAGTTATAATACAATATATTCATTTATGCATTAAAAACATAAAAAATATTGCATGTAAATAGTTTGTATCGAAAGCATTTTGAAAATATATAGATTTTGTTCATGGCATCATATTACTCACCTCGATTCTCTTAAATTTTTTTTATGTCAAGTATTCCTACGTGTAAGACACATAAGGTACGGAGTTGTACATACTATACTCAACTAATGTAAGAATAAAATAATTTTTTAAGTCTAGATCTCATAAAAATAGACCTAAAATCTTCATATAGGTAGGTTAAGGGGATAAAAACATCTTTCGAATAACAACAAAATGCTTTGAAGGAAAAATGCCAAAATTGCCTAAAAACTGGGCTGGCGTTCAAACGCTGGGAAGTGGCATTCGAACGTTAGGCTACCGTTCAAATGTTAGGATATGGTGTTCAAATGCTAGGCGTACGAAGAAGCATAAATGTGTATTCAAATTTACCAAAATTTCTTCAAACACAACCTAAACTTTTCACTCTTCTAAGAGTCTAAAAATTGACCTATTAGGGTGAACATAACTCAAAATCAAGGAGAAAAGACCATTAAATCAAAAGGGGACCTAAGATTGAAATTTTAAAACCATAACATTTGATAAATTGGGAATCCATCCATTGGGACTCCAAAAGTTTC
>CM018916.1:10025897-10038397 GCA_009663005.1 Actinidia chinensis
GCCTACATGAACGACCCAACCCGCCATAATTTCCAAGATCTCATACTCGCACATGGACATCTCTCTTTTTCAATATATTATAATATTGAACCAATTCATATGAGCTAATGAACCGTGTGACCGCTAAGAGCATTTGCATATGAGAGCTTTAACTAGAAACTCAAAATGAGCCAGCTTAGAGAAATCAACCCCAAAAGTGTATCTCATGTACCCTAGATATATTTAGTTACACCGAATCAGGCATCTCTAATTCCTTGAAGAGGATGCCTAACTTTACCCAAGAGAAGAAAGAGGAAAAAAAAAAAAGGAAAACGAGAGAAAAGGTAGGGGGGGGGGAGAGAGGGAAAAATGTCAGGGTGCTAGAAGAAAAAGAGAGACCAGCGAAATATGTTACTTAGTTTAGTCTTGATCGTTTTCCTACTTATGTCCCTTAAAGCCGAATTATACTTGACCACTGGCAACATACCAAAGTAGCTGAGCATCAATACTTTACTTGTCTGAGGTCCATAAATGTATCACGTTAGGTCATATCTGAATAACTTATAAGACTCACACAATGAAAAAGTAGGGATCCATTCACTCACATCACTAGTTGATCGTCATGGACATGTAGTATGATTACATGCTACGATGGAGTATCTCTTCCAAATAGCAATGCCATACTCCATACACCTTACAGATCTTAGTCTGGTCACTCCAAGCCTACAAATCGCATTCTAGTGTCCAATCCGAGTTCTCTATTTGTTTTCCATCCAAGCATCAAATGAGACCTCATATTTGGCTACCAATAACAGGCATATCATAGAAATAAAGGGAACTAATATCCATGATCGGTCTTAAGCTAAGACCTCATCTTGGCTCCAACCTAGGTGACTTTCAGTGAAAAATCTAATTTTTAAAATTAGACTTCATCTTGGCTCCAACCAAGACAACAATCAATAACACGTCTCATCTTTGCTCGTTGTCCCCAAGCAACAAAGGCAATTACTTGTATGAGCAAATCATTATTGCCTGTTGATATTCTCACAAGACTCTGTATGCTAATCCATACACATATTTATAATGCAATAATAATATAAAAATACATAAATGGCATAAAATATCCTAAAACAAGTACACCTATAAAACAATGCACTAAAAGAAATAGCAACTAGTACATCTATGACCATCTATGAAGACTTAAGGCCCAAACATGGCCGAGATAGGCATCTCTTACTACATGTTTCATCAAGGGGCTCACTATCATGCGGCTCCTAAAATTATACTCCAAGGTTACTTCCTTCTATGCAACAATGTATCTGATGAAGTTATAACTGATGTCTATATGTTTGGTTCGTCCATGGAACTTCAGATCTTTAGCATAAGCAAGGGCAACCATGTTGTCATAATGAATTGCCATAGAATTCGGGGCACATGTGACAATTCTTAAATGCTGAAAGAACCTCTTCAGCCAAACAACCTCTTGAAAAGCTGTCGAGCAAGCCACAAACTCAGACTCTATGGTTGATAAGGCCATACAGGATTGCTTCTTGCTATTCTTGAAAATGGTACCATCAACAAGTAAGAAAGCATATTAGGATATGGAATTATGCTCATCTAAGTCACCTTCCTAATAGGCATCGCAATAGCCAACTAGGTACAAGTTAGGATTCTAGAAGCAAAGCATGTAGTCTGTTGTACCTCGCAGGTAGCATATTATTCTCTTGATCGTTGACCCATGAGCAGGTTCTAGATTAGGCTAGTAACGACTCAACAATTCGATCACACAGCAAATATTAGGCTGTGTACACATCATTGCATACATCATGCTACCAATTACACTCAAATGTGGTACACGAGCCATTTGTTATTTCTCTTTAGTTGTCATGGGACCCATTTCAAGACTCAGGCTCTCACCCTTAGCGATAGGACTGTCATCAATAGGTTTGCAGTATTGAATCCAAAACCTTTCTAGAATACTTTTAATGTAAGTCTCTTAAAACAAGCCAAGAATGCTTCTAGATCAATCTCTAAGGATCTTAACTCTGAGCACATAGATTGCCTCTCCCATGTCCTTCATATCAAAATTAGAGGACAATCACTTCTTAGCAGCGACAATCATGTTCATGTCATTTTCGGCCAGCAAAATGTCATCAAGATATAATGACAATATGACAAAGCTACCATTGGACCATTTAGTATACACAATGGTTTTCATCGATCGTCGTAAACCATTAGAAATAATGGCTCGATGAAATCTTAGATACCATTGCTTGGATGACTATTTTAGGCCATAAATAGATCTAAGGAGCTTGCACACTTTGCGCTCATATCCTGATACTACAAAGCGCTATGGTTGATCCATATAGATCTCCTCATTCAGTTCTTCATTGAGATATTCAGTCTTAACGTCCATCTGGTATAACTCTTAAGTCCAGGTGTACTACCAAGGCCAAAATCAGGCGAATAGATGTAAACCTCACTACAAGAAAGAAAGTCTCCTCATAGTCTATACCTTTTTGTTGGGTATAACATTTCACCATTGGTGGGCCTTATACCTCTTTATAGAACTATCCATATTTTGCTTGACTTTAATAACTCATTTGTTCCCAATAGTCTTGCGTCCAGGTAGAAGATCCACTAAATCCTAAAAATGGTTAGTCCTCATAGACTCCATCTCATCTTGCATTGCAACACTCTATTATTTACTAGTAGGGGATGATAGAGTCTATTTAACAGTATTTGGCTCTACATCATCACTTAGAGCAATCATGTAAGCCTTCCCTTCAATCGCAAAACGATGACAAGGGATAGCCTTACGTTTGCTCCTATGCAAATGAGAGTCTTGCAAATCCTTTTCCATTGGATGTCCATGGTCAAGCACTCCCATTATCCTGAGGAATTACTTCCTCAGTCTTAAGTAGGACACTCGGTGCATCTTCTTGTGGATCTTGCATCTCGTATAGTTTCACATCTCTATGCACCTCACATCTGCTAGGAATTCCACATCACATGACTCAATCTCAATTACACTTCCATCAGACTGCTCATCAATAAACACGTAATCATTGGAATGCTCACTATAGATTATGAATATACACTTATTTCCTCTAAGGTCCAACTTTCCAAATATATGAGAAGTGTTGTGGATAAAAGTTGTCCGATTCCCACCAATGCAGATTGCCTAAGTTAGGCCTTTTGCTATTCCATAACTCATATGGGTGGAATGCACTCATTTTGGAGGTACACTATTAAGAATGTAAGCTGCAGTCAACAAAACATCTCCCCCGAGATTAGAACATTTGTCTGCGCCATCATCAATCTAACCATATCAAGCGGTGTATGACTCCTTCTCTCTGCTACATCATTTTGTTACAGAGTTTCAAGAATTGTTAACTATCTTAGAATCCATTTCTCCTCACATAAATGCCTAAAATGCTCATATAGATACTCGCGACCGCGGTCTGTTTGTAGAGCCTTAATGCTCTTGTCTAGTTGATTCTCAACGTCGCTCACATAGTGTCTAAAGCAGTCCAATGCTTTTGACTTGTGAGAAATCAAATAGACATGACCATAGGGATCTCCATGTCTTGCCCTCACATTCATTGGTCCGCATATATCAGAATGTATCAATTGCAATGGAACAGATGCCCCTTTCCAACAAGACAATGTTCACAAGTGGGCAGAGAGATTCTACCGAGTTGGCCTAGAAGACCTTCTCTAGCCAATCTCGATAGCCTCTTTTGTCCAATGTAGCCCAATATATCATGTCATCTCATAGAATTATCATCATAATTAGATACAATAAAAGAAATGGAACTATTGGCATTAAAACTAGAATTAACCAAATCAAGTAACATAAAATCGTCCAAAATAAAACCACGTCCATAAAAAGTATTATCCAAGTAAATAATTAGATGTCTACTCTCAAATTGGAAACTAAAATTTAGGCCCATCATGCTAATAATTAAAAGCAAGTTTTACCGAATCTCTAGAGCCTAAAGTACATCATGATGATGCAAGGTGCACACCACCCTTGTCATTTTTAGCTTATAAGTGCCAACACCAATCATATCCACACTGGACTTGTTTCCCATGTATATATGTCTACTTTCAGCAGGTACTTAGAGGTACCCTAAGAACACTACTATACTTCTCGCGATATGCTTAGTTACTCTTGAGTCTACAACCCACAAATGAGAAGAATAAGAAACCATTGCTTGACTAGATATAAAGCAATCAATGCAAAAAATAAAGTTAGGGAGTACCTTCTTTGGATCAGTATAATCATGAGCAAAGTGTCCTTGCTTGCCATAGTTAAAGAAAACTCCCTTAACCTTGGCTTTCTTGCCACCACTTTTGCCTTTATTGTGTTTGAAATTATTAGCGCCACGATGCCCAATGTCTATACCACCTTTCTTCGCATTAACACACCCAAGTTTCCTTAGAGATGAAACACTTGCCTTAATCGCCTCTATGCACTCGACTTCTAACTCCAAATGACGTGATATGTCATCGAATGTGTGCACATTCTCATTATGCGTCATGTTTTGCTTCATGTGTTTCCATGAGTGCAAAAGTGAGTTAATGATTGCCTGAATCTGTTGTTCATTAGCTAAGTGGTAGCCTGTAGCCCTTAGCTCACGTATCATGGATGCCACGACCCTCAGATGTTGTTTCATTGAATGATGTGCTCTTTACTGATAAGAGTCAATATCATGATCAGCTCGAGCAGCTTGGTCAAATAGGCGACCACAAATTTTTGTCTGAGAGCTTCCCACATCTAGAATGCAGTTTGACACCTCTCAAACTCCTTAAGTAAGTCATCATGCATGCAAACCAGCATAGTGAACCCTGCACTATCTTTATTGTGCCAGTTTTGAAACGCTTCCAAGTCACAAAGATGTTGTATCGTGTTGTGTTGCCTTGCTGAGGCTCAACCATCGCATGGTCGATGGTCTCTAAGATCATTTTTCGTTGAGAAGATATTGAATCTTGCAGTGCCAAATGTCGTAGTTGTCAACGTCTAGTTGTCCTTCTTAGACAAGTGAATAACCGTCTAGTTGTCCTTCTTAAACAAGTGAATAACCAACCGTTTAATCGTCATCTACATCTAGAGACAAAAATAATATACGCATATATATATCATCATCATCAATTTTTCAACAAAAACGTTCAAATTAAATAATAATAATATTATACATGTCACAAAATTGAAAAATAGGCTAGGCCTACAATCATCTCTCGTGCCTCTAATGTTAATTACTAAATTTAATTTATGTGCAAAATATCAGTTTTCAAGAGAAATCTCATAAGATCCTATAAAACAACCTCCCATTTCCCCCTTTTTATTAATGGTTGTAGAATGCATAAATAATTAATTCTGATGAATAATTAATTAACATGTTGAATGTAAATATTCATATATTTTCCTCATGCTATCAAAAAAAATTAAAAATAGCACAAAATAGTATAAGGATAATTCTGTAATTTTTAGCAATTTTTAGAAAATTATTTTAATTTTTAAATACATAATTAATTGAATAAAATATATATGCATCGAAAAATAGCAAATAGCATATCAGAATGCAGATAACTATATAAGGATTATGTTGTAAAAATTACATGTCAAAACAATGTCTTATTCGCCAAAACGGGTTAAAATTTTTTTAATTATGCTTAATTACAATAAGCCAAACATGCCCAAAGCGGTCTCACACTTGCACTGCATAAGTGCACATGCGTCCATGGCGCGTTGTATACGTGCACGTGTGAACGCTGAAGCGTGCCACGTGCTAGCAAGCTCGCGCGTGTGCACAACACTTGACGTGCTAGAAAGGTCGCGCGCACGTGTGCGCGTTACCACACGTGCATAAGTGCTAACACTCCACAAGCACACACAAGCGTTAATGTGCTACCTTGCGCATTACCAGCGTATACCACACAAGCGGGCTTCCCGGGCTTTGTTCACCTTGATTTTCTTGTTATTTGGTTCGTTTTTCAATTTTACGCACATTCATAGTCTTAAAAAAGATTTTCTAAGGAGATCTAAGAAAAAAAATACTTTTCATCGTTTTCTTAAACCAAATTTAATAACTAAAACAAACCCAAATCAAATTTTTAATTTTCTCTCAATTCACTTATCGAAATCGCGCATATAATATATCATTGGAATCATATCCGGACCAAGATTCTAAATATGTAAATATCATTATACAAAAATATTGTAGAGAAAATATAATAGATATAAACAATGCAAAAATACTAATTAGGGTTTAATTTTTCTTATAATCTGTGAGGCCATTTAATCTCAGATTTTACAGATATGTTCTAACGCACATGTAAATCATCATGGTCGAAAATTACATGATCGAAAGTCATTTATAAAATCACCATTATAACATGTAAATATAAATATTATAAAAATTATTTATATATGTACATCTTTAAGCGAAAACAACCTATTGGGTTTTGATTCCACTATAGGTTTTAAATCAATTTAATCAGAAAAACAAGTAGCAACAGCAAAATAATTTTATACCATAAACATATATAGATTCAAGATTGAATCACGATCTTTGAATTAGATCACGATCTCGCGATAAATAGTACTATGATACGAACATTGTTTCTAATCCACAGTTCAAAAGCCCCTTCTATCATACGTTTAAAAGAGAGAACTTTAGAGACAAAGAGAGAGGAGTATGTAGAGAGGGAAAATCTGTATTTTCTATGAATATTGTATTTTTTGTTTTGTAGTTTTTTCCAGTAAATTACGTAGATTTATAGATGAGAAGTCTCAATATATGGAACATCTGGGAGTGGTTATCTTAATAACCAACTCTCCCTCATCCCCTATTTAATTCAAACACATGAGTTATGGAATGGGCATTGATAATGTCCACATGGGCAATCTGACCCTACACAATTTCTAGCATCTTTTTTAGTGAATTTTTTTAATTTGTTTAATCAATTTTTTATATTTTTTGGTTCTCTTGAAGAGAGTGATAAAATAATTTTTTTTGTCTTTATTGAATTTTTTCTAAATTAGGTAATTTGTTTTTATATTTTCGAACTCCTCTTATCAAAAGGAACTAATAAAGTATAAAATTAAAATTTAATCATATGGTAAAATTTTTTTACTAAAAATAAAAAAATCGATAATCAAAGCAGTTCAAAAAACTTACCCCAAATGAATCTTATGATAAATATATTTAAATTATATTATTTGATGTGACGTCAATAATATAGATAAAACCAATCCATAAAAGCTCTACATAATACATATTAATGTGGGGTAAAATCCACACTTACCGATGATCTAAGATGGACATGTCGCCTAAAGGAACCACGTCATCAACGTTTGTTATGGTCACCATTTACCTTGAGGATCATATCGCCTCCGCCAATGTTCATGTCGCCAATCTCTATGAGATCGCCATGTCATTCATCTCACCAATGGGTAAGGTTGATCACTTATCCTGGATGAGAACTCCACCTCCATGAGACCTCTTCTCCACCATATCTCCTATAATTGCGATTTATTCTCCATATAGAATCCTCCTAATATTACTCCGATATCTTTGAGATCTTCTTTTATACTTAACCATTCGAGGATCACACTGTAGTCTCCTCACATGGCTCTTTTTTTCCCATTTATAAAAAGGCTGTTCCCTTTACCAAAAAAAAGGTACGCTTATACAATCACATGACTTAACCCTTGCAATCTCACTTTGAGAGCTCTGGTACTTTATTTAGCCTAATTTATATTCGTCTTGGTTTGATTTCTATTCCGGAGGAGTTTTTGAGAGGCCTCGCCTCGGCCGGTTACGTTTGTTCCCTTGCGCAAGTTGCCTGGATTATTGTCAAGATTCAATACCTAGGTTAAGAGCAATTCTGACTATTGGTTGATTGCCCCCAGATTTTTATCACAATAGTTTGGCGCTGTTTATGAAAATGACAGTTCTTAACCTTCTATGCACGGTGCACCTATGCAGTCGTTTGTTACCTAGACCAAGTGCTAGTAGCCATTTTGATAATAGAGCACATCATATGGCGAACACCAGCCAAGCTCCAGATCTTGAGGGCCTTCACCACGAGATGCATGGGATCGCCGAGAAGATAAGAATCATGGACGAGAATAATGCTCGTCTGATACAGCACCTCACCATAAATAATCCCCCACGTCCTGCCATAGCACCTATCCAAAAGGAACCCAATCGATCTCGCCGTTCTCGTCGATCAGATAACCGCAATTCATTAACTCGCCAAAGCACTGGTCGGGCGCATTCTATTAGTAGGCAATATCAATTACCGAGCTCGCGCTTTAGGCAAGATAGGAGTCTTACATCAGAATCTCGATCTTCGAGCGAGATTTACAATTTGGATGGCAAGGAAATTGGGAGACACGGAAGGTTGCCTCGCTGAGATAACTGAGCTCCTAGGCGCCAGGACAGGTCTATTACCCAAAAGATCAAAAACCTAGATGCTCGAATTGATTTCAGTAACATCGGTGCAAGTGCTCCTGTTATTGTGGACATTTTAATACGAAAAACTGAGCCACTGTTCACTAAAATAGTGATAGGAATCAAAGTCTCTTCCAAGTTCAAGTTGCCAACTCAGCTCGAAGTATATGAAGGCAAGACGGATCCAATGGACCATTTAGATTCATACAAGAATTAGATGAAACTTTAGGGATACTAGGATGAGGTGATGTGCAATGATTTTTTTGCTACTTTGAAGGGATCAGTGAGGTCATGGTTAAGAAAGTTATCTCCAGGAACAATTGACTCATTTGGCGACCTGAGTAGGCTTTTCGTTGCCAATTTCATGAGTTGCAGGATCAGGCAAAAGAATGCCTCCCACATCTTCACCATCCACTAAAAAGAAAAGAGAGCTTGAAAGACTATATTAAGAGGTTCAATCAGACTGTCCTTGAAGCTGAGGACCCCAGTGATAAGATGGTAATTATGGCCATGATGGAGGGATTTCACCTAGGCCCACTGTTTGACTTCCTCTCCAAAAACGTCCTAGAGACCTTGTAAACACTTTAGAGCAAAGCCGATAAATATATTACTGCGGAAGAACTGACTAAAACTAAGCGTAAAAGGCGAGGAAGGGAAAAACACAAGAGAAAGGAGCCTAATTCCAAGCGAGCTGATTATAAAGATGATGTGAAATGTAAGAGATCAGATCGAGACACCAGGGGGAGGAATAACGACAAGCGTCCTCGAGTGCCACCTCGCTGACCCGATCTGGTATTACCGTCCCTCAACACTCCTATTGCATAGGTACTCATGGAAATCAAGAACGAAAGAATCTAAAGTGAGTGGAAGATCAGCCGATCCCTGTAAAAGAAACAAAAACAAGTATTATGAGTTCCACCGAAACTATGGGCACAACACTGAGGACTGCTTCCATTTAAAAGAATAGATAGCTGACCTGATCAAGAGAGGGTATCTGAGAAAATATGTTATTGATCGCCCGCAACCCGACTTGCCTGATAGAAGATATGGCAACAATAGACCCACAACAAGAGAGATCCAAGTTATCCATGGTGGGTTTCGATCAAGAGAATGTTCGAGCTCGTCCCAAAAGAGACACGTTAGAACTGTTAACGAGCGAGCTGAAGAAGAAGTTTACAATCTCTCCTCACTTGGAGCTGGAACTCACCAGCCCGCCACCTTTACCAATGACAACTTGAGAGGCTTACGTCTCTTCCATGACGACGCCTTGGTCATCTCTACCACCACACCCAATTTCAATGTGTAGAGGATCTTGATTGAAAACAAAAGTTTTGTGAATATCTTGTTCATCTCGGCATTTGACAAAATGAAAATTGGGCGAGATAAGCTCTATCTGTTTCATACCCCTCTGGTTGGATTTAGAGGAAATATAACTCACCCAACAGGGTGGATCAAGTTACCAGTGACTTTAGGGATGGAGCACCACCAGACCATCGTATGACAATATTTCGTCATGGTGGATTGTCTTTCGCCTTATAATGCGATCCTAGGTTACTCGACTTTAGGAAGAATTAGGCCATTACTTCGACTTACCACCTGACGATAAAATTTTAGGAGTAGGCAAGGTGAAGGGCGACCAAAAAATTGCCAGGTAGTGCTTCATCACGACCATGAGGGCTGAATCTTCTTCAAAACCAAGTGCTCAATAGCAATTACAAATTAACGATGTTGAGATGGAGGCATTGAGAGACGAGGTGGAGAAATCACCCTTACTAATCCCAAAGAGACAAAGAACACCAAGACTCTAGAAGAAGTTTCTCCAATCTCCATACATCCCGATTATCCAAATCGTCATGTTATGATCAGGACTGAATTAACCAAGGAGCTATGGAATGCCCTGGTGTGGAGTTTTTAAAGAAGAACTACAATGTCTTTGCATGGTCGTAAGGTGATGTGCTAGGCATTGACCCTCAGGTCACCGTTCATTAGCTATTTACAGACCCTGACATTATTCAGTCTGCCAAAAAAGAAAAAACTTTTCCCTAGAACACTTGAAAGTTATAGAAGAAGAAGTGACTAAGCTCATCAAAGCCAATGTTATAAGGGAATCTCACGATCCGAATTGGCTCGCCAGTGTTATCGTCGCCCCCCAAAAAGAAAAATAAAGAGTGTACGTTGATTTTACCGACCTCAACAAGACTTGTCCAAAAGATAGTTTTCCCCTCCCCAAAGTAGACTTGATCGTTGATGCAACCTCCAAACAAGAGCTTCTTAGTTTCATGGATGCCTTCTCAAGCTATCATCAAATCAAAATGCATCTGTCTCGATGTGGAGAAGACTTATTTTATCACAAAGACGGGGTTATATTGCTACAAGGTTATGCCATTTAGGTTGAAGAATGCTGGGGCGACGTACCAAAGGTTGGTCAACAAGATTTTTAAGGAGATGATTGGGAAAACTATGGAGGTCTACCCCGACCAGATCCAAGCTCGGCTGGCAATGACATTGCCCAGAAATATACATGAAGTACATTAATTAATCGGGCGAGTAGTAGCTCTTAATAGATTCGTCTCAAAGTCAACAGACAAGTGCCTACCATTCTTCAAGATTCTGAGAAAGAATAAAGCTTTTAATTGGTCAGATGAATCCAAGGTGGCATTTAGACATTGAAGGAGCATCTTGGATTGCCTTCCTTGCTCACAGTTCCTATCACGGGCGAAGAACTTATCGTATATCTATCCATCTCGCCAATAGAAGTAAGTGCAGTGCTTATCTGAGAAGAGGACAAAGTTCAGAAACCAGTATATTATGTCAGCAAAATCCTCATGGGAGCTACGACTAGATACCTAAAAATTGAGAAAATTGCTTATGCCCTTCTGATCACAGCAGAAAGCTTCGCTACTATTTCCAAGAGACACTATGTTGTATTGACTAATCAGCCTTTGAAACCAATCCTCCAGCAACCTAACACCTCGAGAAGGCTCCTTAATTGATTTATTGAGGTGAGTGAGTTTCACATCGACTATAAATCGATGATGGCAATTAAAGACTAAGCATTGGCCAATGTCATAGCTGAATTCACGCACGACGTTGTTACAGAGCCTAAGATAACCCTCCCTAAGGTGGAAAATCCAGAAGAGTAGAACCCGAACGAAGATCTTACCTGATGGAAGCTCTTTATAGATGGGTCATCCAACCAGCATGGCTATGGTGCAAGACTTGTCTTATAAACTCTTTCTGGTGGGCAAATGGAATATGTCATACGAATAAAATTCAAAGCCACCACCAATAAATCTAAGTACGAAGCTTTCCTTGTCAGCCTTAGGGTTATAACAGAATTGGGGGTTGAATCCTTGGACACTTTCAGAGACTCTCAACTTGTGGTAAGTCAAGTGCAAGGAGATTACCTCCCCAAAGATCTCTAGATGGTAGCATAGCTAGATGAGGTGAAAGCCATGTCAATGAAGATTAGAGATTTCAAGATTCGCCAAATTCCTAAAAGAGAGAATAAGAAGGCTGATGCTCTGGCTAACCTCGCCTCAGCCTTTGATTTCCTCTTGGTCATAAGTTGTAAGGTTTCATATTTTTTTTTTTGAAAATTTAAAAATTTTAATTAGGCCACATGTGGATTAGTGGACCTAAGTGTTTTTTTAATTAGGCCACATTGGGGTTATTGGAGTTAGATGTATTTGATGTTGGGGTTATGGTGAGATTAGGGTTTAATTTGGATCCAAAGTTAGAAATTTAATTGGATGTAAACTAAATAAGGCCTGAGAACTCCGTTGGTCCTTTCGTACCGTTTGAATTCCCACAGACACAATCATCCCCAACATCATCATCCCAAACACAATCATTACCTTTCTTTTTACTTTTTCTCTTTTTCCTTTACCTCTTCTTTATTATCACTCTCTCTCTTTCCACCAGTATATTCTCCTCCTCTCACGCGAGTCTGCCTCTTCTCTCTCTGTCTGTTGTTGAAACACAGAGTGTTTTAATGTTATAATGTTAGATCAGAGTGCATAGAGGTATTCAAGTGGGTTATTTGGAGATAAATTA
>CM018916.1:10048397-10050897 GCA_009663005.1 Actinidia chinensis
CGCCAATATCAAGATCACCCATTCATTGAGAAGTTGAAAAATGATAAGGTAGCTTGATTGCCAAAAAGTATATCACTTGATTATTCATTTCGCCACGATGAGGTTTAACATTTGCACGAGTAAAGGCAACTTGAACCCGCCTAAAATCGCCTAATAATCAAGCTTGCCAAGTTAATTTGATTGCCTAAGTGGAAGTCGCCAATGTTGTCTTTTTATTGCTCAAAAATAAATGAATTAATCTCGCCAGACAATTTTATTTGCCAAAGAGATTAAGTGATTTGGGCCAATTTTATTTCGCCAGCTTATTAAATTTCATTCACCAAATTCATAATATCGCCGAAACAAGCAGATGATATGCTATAAAGAAAATGGGGCAAATAGGAAACAAGAAGAGTATTCATTGAAAATTATAAGGATTACATATTTCCAGTACAAAAATTTACAAACATTTACAAGTATTTAAGGAGAGAAGGGGTTGGTATCGCCTTTCTCCTCGCCTTTCTTCTTGTTCTCCTCTTTCTTCTCTTCCTCCTTCATCTCCTCCTCGACCAGGTCTTGATCAATGCCCATGCCTTTGAGGTCTATGCTAAGGTTAGAATGATAGCGACAAAGTTACCGTTTACAGAAGTTAAATCCCTCGCTAAAATATCTAGTGGTTGTCATTTCAACAACATCTTAGAAATCATCCAAGGATTTGAACTCCTCAACGGTCAGCTTCTTAGAACAAGCTTCTCTGTCCCTTAGATCAACCACCACCATCTCCAACTTTGCCAACTTCTCAGCAATGGCCTCTTGATCACCCCTCACCCTCTCCAGTTCCTTGGCGGCTTGTTGCTTCCAAACTTTGAGCTCGACCATTTGTTTGTCTAGCTTAGCAACCAAATTTGGGCATGGGTCATCTCTCCAATGACCACCCCCTTCACTATAGGAATTGACTTCATTGTCGAGCTTTCGCCCTTGGATTCCTTTACTTTTTGGGCAAGCTTCTTCAAGCTAATTCTTTTCGACATCCCTACAAAATAAATACCGACATCAAAACAGGAAAGAGGTAAAATACTTGAAAAAGAATAAAGGTTGTACTATCCGATCTGAGCTTGGAGGGGAGCCATGATTCTGACATAGCTCTCGAGCTTGAGCTTGAGCTGCCTAGCTCCCAATAAAGGAAGGAAAGTTAGATTTTTGCCCCTAAGATTGACAACAAAACTTGATCGGGGAGGCGAGGTAGAATTATCCTCTCACTCCTCCAAATGGTTCCTATTTACTCTACCAAGCCGCCTCGAGAGTGTTCACCTCGGGAGTGATGGGACTCACCCTCGTCATCCGCAACAACAACTACTTTTTCTACAGATGCGTCCTCGGTGTTATCTCAGGAGTGATGGGACACCATCCTTTCGCTATCAAGGGAAGAACTTCTTGAATTTTTTGAGTCAAGGACTGCTTAGGCCTGGACAAATCCTTCTGGCCCTAGCTTCCTAAAGACCCTTTTAAGCCTCTGATCTTCGAGATTAGTCAAGATGGGAAGCTTGTTGCAACGCTTACCTGAAGAAGAGTTTTGGTCAATCAAATACAAGATACTCGGAAATTTGAAGACATATGAAAATGAGACTGACCTGGGGTACCGATGATCTCAGGACCTGCGAAACTCCTTCTTCTTGAGATGTACATGGGAAAAATTCCCAGTCGTCACCCGAGATGAAGAGAACCTTCTCTTCCATCCTTTGACATTGCTGGGATACCCTTTGGTTATGGTCCTGCCTGGCCTCACTTTGAAGTATAGCCATCTCGAATCTGGCTTTGGATTTTTGAACATGCTATATAAACACCTGAACTTGTTGAGAGACAGGATGTGCATGTAATATTGCCATACCACCACTATGTAGACAATGATTCGCCACGTGTTAAGGATGAGCTAAGCGAAACAAATGTTATAGAAGTGCAAAATCCTCCTGATGATAGAATGGATCAGGAATCACAGGCCGACATGGAAAACGGCCTCATAAAAAGCCACCTTGCTTGGGTGAGTAGACAATATAGTCTTGTCATCCTCGGGGATCCTAGCTTGTACCCTAGGAGGAAAAGAGCATAATTCCCTTAGGCGATCCAGATCGTCCTGAGTCATGATATTAAATTCTTTTTTCATGGAGAGCGAGTATCTACCTCGGGATCTCCCTATGGTTAGAAGGATCATCTCGAAGTGGGGATTCCTCAAGAAAGTCCTCCTTAGGTGAGGAGTGGAGTTGGTTAGCTTCATCTGCCATATATGATCTCTCTCCTATGTGGTCTGATACCCAGGAGGGTAGTGAATTATATAAGTCTCCTATGTTGGATTTGCTGGACATATACTACAGAAATAGAAGTAGAGAGTAGGGTGAACTATTAGTACTTACTGATCTAAGGGCGATGAGGCAGGCACGATATGACAATGGCAAGGTGAACGTCGGAGCAAGAGCAGCAGTTCGATAGTAAAAGCAAGAAAAGTGCAAATGTATGGAGGGATCCT
>CM018916.1:10070897-10078397 GCA_009663005.1 Actinidia chinensis
CAAAGCCAGATAAATGAAGAAAAAGCATACTCTATTCCAAGTGTCTAGATCAATGAGTCAAAGAAGAGCAAAGTTAAATCATACAAGCTGCCAGAATAGACTTAGCACGATGTACTATATACATCATGTTGAAAAAAGAAAATAAATCTATGCATTTAAACATGTATATGTGCAATAATGTATCTGACAAAATACTTAAAATAAAAGGAATAGTATGATGAGAAAATGTCATAGTTAACTTTAGAGATTACTTTCACCCATCATGTGAACACTTAAAAGCCCAAAAAGAATAGAAAATTTAGTAAACTACTAATACTGGCCTTATTTTCCATCTAAATTATTTGCTTCTCTCAATAAATAATGAAAGGCATTAGCGCAAGAAGTACACCAAATCACCAATAATTTGCACCATATGATGCTTAATAGATCAAGAAACACAAAATTATATCAAATGTGCTACACTTTGATAATTGTATGGGGACTACCCATCCTAATCCAGTACAAAACTTCCAACCACTGCCCCTATCAAGAATTAAAACTTATCTTCAACTAGACCAATGTAGTGAGATGGAGGTGATGTGGCCAAATTGGGCCTGGCCACAATATGGCAGATACTTGGACAACTTGACACCACCAGAGGTAGAGGAGGTGAGAGTTGAGCACTTTTAAGAGAGAAAGACAAAAGGAGAAGGGGAAGGGGAGGGGAGGGGGGGGGTTCAATATCAGTGGGATAGGGAGAATATAAGAAGCTAATGTTAGGTTTTGTCAATTAATGGAGAGACCATTTACATAGGGGTTAAACACGGTCCCTTTGGTTCAACAACCCATGGGTATTTCAATTGTTCTAACAACCCAAGTAACCAATGTTAAGGGTCATTCAATAGGATGACAGTGGTAGTTGCGATATTTTCCCACTGGAGTAAGTATGTTACATGCTCCAAGGTGTCGGAAGCCTTGGTCAATGACCCCTGTATCCTGAGAGTGGTCAAGGTAGAGCAAACCTAGCATGGTTGGTAGTGCGGACTGCGGACCTGAAGATCCCAACTTGATGATCCCTCAACACTTGCCTCCAATCCACAAGTCCTCTTGGTGATCTCAAACCCTGCTCCCAAACTAGGCGCCTTTTGCACATGGTGGGGATTTCTCTATCGTGCATGTGCCTACGCGAGTGAGTGGAGATGGAACTATTTGGAGAATGTGTTCGCTCAAGCGAAGATGCAAGGCTGAGCAAATGCTGTGTTCTAAACAGGTTTTCCTTAAGAGCGAAGGACAACATGCAATTTGATTCACTAACCGAGATGCGGTCGCGGTCGCGGTCGCGGTGTAACGGACGCGGACATTGTGGGGGTTAAGTATGGGATGTAGACGTCGCAGTCGTGAATTTTTTTCAGATGAGAAAATTTGTATAAAATCAGTGTTCTAAAAATCGGCCGCCTAGTCGTTAGGCCCCGCCTAGTCGTTAGGCCGCCCAGGACGCCTAGGCCCCGTCTAGGCGCTGGACCCCCGGCCGCCCGCTTAACATCTAGCACTTTTTAGATACCTAATTTCTAATTTCTATGTATTTTAGAGATCTAAATTGTCATTTCTATCTTCCTCTTAGTATTATTCAACATTAAACATTGAACGCTACTATTTGATGTCATTTTTTTATTAGAATTTGATATTAGTCATTTATTATTATTTTAATAAATATTAATGTCTAAATAAATAAAATATAATTTTAAAAAACGCATAGCCCCGCCTAGACGCTAGCCACTCCGGCGGGCGTTCTGCCTAGCGCTTTTTAAAAAAACGTATTAAAATGTATTGTACGGCTGGTTTGACTTCAAAATAAGTGTGCAATTATTCGATGATTGTAGATGAAGTTTCAAGTAACATTTAAAATGTATATAGTGTATTATGCATATTATGTTTGTTTTTAAGTCATTTCCGATAGAAATTATTAAATTTTAAAATAAAAAAATGATTTATCATTGCAAAATTAAGTTCATTACCAAAAAGTTATTATCATGCCCTCTATTTTCATAAAAATGCAATACCTTTTATTTTTTTATTCTACTCTACCTCGAATTCTTAAACTTTTTTTATTTCATATAATAGGGGTATTTTAGATATTTTTACAAACCGGTACACAATAAAAAACATAAGGAGAATATTTTGGGGGTAACAGCAGAACGCAAATATCCTACTATTAAAAAATTGAAAGTTATGACGGACTTTACCCTGCAAAAATTGAGTAACACATTGGTGTCAAGTGTCATGTATACAATGGAATGGTAGACCAAAGTCACCAAACCCATACGCAGAGGCTTTTTATTGTAAGATAATTGCGGACTTTACAGCTGTTACAGAAATCTCTCTCTCTTTGTTTCCCTCGCCTCAGATTCTATCTCTCTCTCTCTCTCTCAGTCTCACTCTCACTCATGGCCCTACAACTCTGGGAGACCTTGAAGGAAGCAATCATAGTCTACACGGGGCTTTCGCCGACGACCTTCTTCGCCTCAGACTGAGATCTGAAGCTTGAAAACACAGATCTGAAGCTTGAAGACATAGGCGTCCAGAATCCCAAATCTGAAGTGAAGAAATCTGAGCGAAGCTGCAACGGTGACCGGCCACAACGACGGTGACGGCGAGCGGTCAGCGGTGATCCTGTGAGTCGTGACCGGCCAAGATAACAGCGACTCCGTTACAGTCCTATTACGATGTTAAAATCCGTTACGAGCCCGTTACGGTCCTGTAAAAGACGTTACAGCAGTGATTCGATTTTTTCCATTACAAACCAATCGTAACGGTAACGACACTTGACGTTATCGTTACGTAACGGTCGTTACGGCCCGTAACGTCCGATTTTTAGTTCTATGAATTGGCTCGTCCCAAGGAGACATTGGCCCCAGGAGCCAGCTACATATCCATGTGTCATTTCACAAGGCTGACACATGTGGAGTCGTGGACCAATCATTTATGATGGCGATGATAGGCACTGGGCAGTCTGCGTGACGATTGAATATCCATACCCACAACCAACACATCATATTTGGCATTCGTTCAACATCAGCGAAAAATGAAACTAAATTTAATACCTTTAATTTTTGTCTCCCTCTTAATTCATTTTGTGTTCCAAAAAGGTAAATACATAATTCATCAAGCCAATTTATTAAATTGGTGTGTTTTGAGCCTACTGGACAATTTTCTTTTTCCATTCTTACTGCAGCATCTACAACCAAAAGGTTACGAGTCAATATTTGGATTTCTTTCCATTCATCCATTCCCTCCCCCATACCAACAGAGTCCACTATCCCCGAGAAAAAAAGGACATAAACGAGTTCAGCACTGAATATGAAACCCATAAAGTTTGGCAAGATCACACAATTTGTAAATGCACATCTATGATAAATTATCAAAGTTATTGAGTTGGTCCAAACTTCCAAGCTAATCTCTGCCTATCCAAGTTATTGCATATTCTACCTAATGACAATTCACAGAGGATCTTAATTATACGCTTAACAACCAGAATACTGAAAGAACAACAATGACGACACTGTGTCCACATCTAAGTGCGTGTGTTTATGCATTGAGAGAGAGAGAGAGAGAGAGAGAGAGAGAGAAACCTGAATGTAAGGAGTGAGAAGAGAAAGCTGCAGAGCCCAACCGAATTTAACGCCCGCGGCGACTGTACAACTGAGAATCAACGTCATCAAAGGGGTATGCTTTCGTGGGGATGAGACGGAGAAGAAGATAGATCCGAGTTGGTCCCATTCGAAACCCTAGATTTATGGTCATGATGATGCTGACGCTGATGATGATGATGAGATTCGTCCACACCCACCAATTCCACTTCCGATGCGTGTTTCAGATCTTGTACGGCACTCGGATCGAGACCGAATCCATCTTCCCGCAACGAACTCACTCGCTCAATATGAGAACGATGTAGTTGGTCATCGTCAGAGATCGAATTCCAGGGTTCGATACGCATAAACAAGAGATGAGAAGAGAGAGATCAAATTTGGGCGGGTTTGGGTTTGGGTTTGGGTTTGGGTTGACAAGTGATGGGTCTGGATTTTTACTGGTGATTATGGTAATTACATTCCTCTCCTGATATTTTTGTTTATTACGGAGGCCTGCTCTGTAGTTTTCTAAATCACACTACCAGCCCCACTTTATTTGACAATACAAAATACCTCCTCATACCTAGGCATAGCAAGGGGATGGGGATGGGGATGGGGATGGGGATGGGGATGTTTTTTTAGGGTTGCTTGCTTGGTTCTGTTCTTTGTGTTTGAATTCAGAATTTTATGAATGAAAAGAAAAGGGAAAGAGAAAAGTTAATGGGCCCAACGGTTTGACTTTTTTTTATAATTATTTTCTTTCCATAAATCCCTTTTCTAAATATTTGATCCAAATATAACGCAAGGAAATTTGGGGTGAACATCATATGGGTGTGGGCTATGAAGTAGGGGGAGACATTTGTGACCCGTTAAAATATGAGACAACATAGAGATTATGGTTCCCATCCTGAACTCACCTAAATGATATAGATTTTTTGTCCGTCTATATGTATCAAATTATACTGGTCCAACATAGATATATTATGAAAAGAGGATTATCATATTTCTATATAATTGAGATTCACCCATTTGAATTTTTCAAAAGATAGAGATTGAGCATTCATTCGTAAATTTCATGATTACTATGTAGTTAGAGTTGTGAGATTGATAAATTATTTAAATATTTTAAAAAAATAATTATTGATACTATTGTGGTAGAAATTTTGGGTGAGCAACTAACAGTCAGAATTGCTCCTTAATCTTAGTATATGACCTAGGCAACCTATGCAAGAGAGCAAACATTATCGACCGGGGTGAAGCCGCTACAACCCCCTCCGGCATGGAGATGAGACCGAGGTGAAAAAGATAGACCGAACAGAATATCAAAGTGAAGTCTTAAGTAGAGAGAGAGTAGTTACCCCTTATTGAGAAGGGAAGCGGCCTTTTATAGATGGAGAATGAAAAGCCCTGCGAGGAGATCACATTGCAATCATTGGGCGGCCAAGTATGGAAAGAGATCCTGAGGATATCGGAGTGACAGTAGGAGAATGCCATACGAAGAACATAACACAAATGTAGGAGACGTGGTGGAGATGGAGTCTTAAGGTCATCTCATCATTAGAGTGGACGGCGAGGTGGAGAAGCAGTGGCGGGCTTACTGAGATTGGCGATGTGAATACTAGCGGAGCTAAGGCCCTGTGTTCGTCTCATCCTTAAGGTGAACGGTGGGGTGAGCCCCCTTAGGGCGAGATAAACCATTTCGGAGAGGGGCATCACGAGGTCTTAAGGGAGATGAGAACGTCTAAGAGGAACTCGGGGACCTCAACGGTGACCAATTAAGGTATTGGCGACAAGATCTTCATAATGGCAAGGTAAATTGTCTCGGATCAATAAGTGGAGATTTCACCTCTCATCAGTTGCCCCCTACTCGATATGTCGAGGTGAAACACTTGACATAGTCAAGTAGTAAATCACAGGATGTGGTATGATGACATGGGCATGTAATGATGGCACACTTCCATGGGCAGACACGTGGATGAGTGTATTAATGGCAGAATAACATTTCGATGGGAACGACCTCAGAACTCGAAGCGTCGCGTAATCCTGGCCGTTGGAGCAAACAGATCTCCGCCCTTGCTGCCTCTTATAAATAGGGAGCTCCACCACACATCGTACTCTTCTGTTGCCAACGATAATGAAGTGTTGTTTTTGCTCTGACGTGTATCTCGCCCTTGTAAGCTCGCCATCTAGCCATCATCTAAGTTGTTAAGTAAGTATTACCGTTTCACCTTCAATTTTTAGTTTATAGTTTATGTCTGGTAACGGCGGGGGGGGGGGGGGGGGGGGGGGGGGGGGGGGGGGGGGGGGGGGGGGGGGGGGGGGGGGGGGGGGGGGGGGGGGGGGGGGGGGGGGGGGGGGGGGGGGGGGGGGGGGGGGGGGGGGGGGGGGGGGGGGGGGGGGGGGGGGGGGGGGTCGTAGAAAATTTAAAAGATTTTCTACCCTTCTGGATTTCTAATCACTTAAGAGAAAAGTCATATATGGCCGACGAAATTAACCAACTTCTTTCCTCCCCTAAGAAGGATCCGCCTAGTCTTGAGGGTAGTCCCTCAGATGTTACTCCACCTCCAATTGAGAGAAAAACTAACACTATGACTTAAGGCGAGCTAGATCTCCTTAGGGAGTCATGTTCCATTTTGTTAGGCGTTCAGATCAAGCTATCCGAGGTGAACGAGACTATAACATCTACTCACCCAAGAGAGGTGGCCTTTTATGAGGCCGCCTTTCATGCCGATTTTTGTCTTCTAATTCATCCCATTATCAAGAGGATCTTGTACTTCTATAACAACTGCCCTGCCCAGCTCGTTCCCAATGCATGACAAAGTCTCGTCTGCACGGTAGTACTATGGCGAGCTTACAAATTCTCCCTCTCCCTCAACGAGTTCAGGAGTCTGTTTACCCTATATAAAAACCCTAAGCCAAACTCCAGATGGCTCTACTTCAAGGCTAGGTCAAAGAACACCATGTTCGAGGGGTATCCCAACAATGTCAAGGGATGGAAGAAATTCTTCTTTATCTCGAGAGACGACTAGGAGTTCTCCCCGGGGATATCCAAGGACACTAGGTTCTTAGGGTTCCGAGGTCGTGGAGCACCCCAGGTAAGTCTTTGCCTACTAAGTCATTCTTTTAATTGACAAGTGCAGCACCTCTCCCGTGACTAACAAGCGTTCTTCCATTTTCAAGTAAACGTTGTAACAAACCGCCTGTCCTGTCCATGACCGAGCAGTAAAGGCTTAAATAGATCTTGGAGTCACTGGTAGGGGGAGACACCTTTACAATCAAGGAAGTTCTTGAGTTTAAGTCCTTCCATAGGTGCTCCAGGCCCACCTCCAAATCAATGGCATCTAGTGGTAGGGACAATGGAGAGGATATACCGACAGGTGGGGCAGCTCCAGTTGCATGCGACGAGGGTGAGTCTCATCATTCCCGAGATGATCCTTGCCAAGGTGATAATTCCCGAGATGACTCGGTAGAGCACCTAGGGACCATCAGGAAGAGTCAGAGAAGAGTTTTACCTTACCTTCCTGATAGGATACTGCTAACAATCCTTGAGGCCAAATTTCGACCTCTCGTCCCTGGTTTGGAACTAGGTAGCTCGAGCTCAAGCTTGAGCTTGAGCTCGGAGGCTTGGTCAGATCCACGACTGTCCCCCAAACTTAGATCGGATGGTACTGTCTTCTTCCTTTTCTAAGTACTTTATCTCGTTTATCGATTGATTTCAGTTTTCTTTTGCAGCTATGTCCAAAAGGATAGATTTGCAGAAGCTCGCCCAAATGGCAAAAAAAAGTGTGTCTAAGTGTTCCACGCCGGTGGTTAAAGGCATGGTCATAAGTGAGAAGCGTCCCCGAGATAAGATTCCCAATATCTTGCCCACCAAGAAGGTCAAATTTGCGGCTGA
>CM018916.1:10083397-10085897 GCA_009663005.1 Actinidia chinensis
ACAAAGTTTAACCACGATAGGGCACATTCCTCCAATCTTAAGTGTTCAACACTTACTTTAACATAAAAATTTACAGAAATAGGATAGAGACAAGGGTATTTACTAGAGTTCAGAGACTTCGCGTGATTTCCTTCACCGTCCTCTCCCTTCCAGTCTCTTGCCCTTTCTCTTTCTCTATTCCTTGAGCCTTCAACCTCACTTGATTTTTCAAGTTTTCTCTCTCTAGTTCTCTCTTTCTCTCTTCTTTCTTTCTCTTTTTCTCCATTTTCTTCCCTCTATTTTCCCTTGTCTTCTTTCTTGCTCACTTACTGCACAAGTTCCTAGCACATGTGTTGAGACAAACTTGGCCACTTTTGCTAACTTGGGACAAAAATTTAGGTGAGTTTCACACCCATGTGTCACCAAACCATGTGGCCTACATGGTGTGACATGGTCCCACTTAATTACTCAACACGTGTCCCAATTTCTATTTAATTTATCAAAAAATATTATTCGAATATAATTTTTATTACCGAAAATAATCTCGAAAACTTTAACTTAAGTAATTTAATTTTTATTCCGGGTTGGGGTATTGCATAGTCTCCTTAGACTTGATTCACCATGAGTTGAGAATCACTAAAGGCGTCCAAAGATTTTACTCCTAATTCTGTTGCAACTCTCAGTTCGGCGAGGAGAGCTTCATATTCAACTTCATTGTTAGTGGCTTTAAATCCAATACATATAGCACATTCCATTTGCTTGGGCCGATGGAGTTTGGAGAACAAGTCCTGCACCACAGCCGTGCTGGTTGGATGACCCATCTACGAATAGTTTCTACCTGACGAGGTCATCCTCTTGGTTCTGTTCTTTAGGGATCCCCATCTCGGGGTTTGGAAAGACGTCATATGTAAATTCAACTATGAAATCGGTCAGTGCTTGGGCTTTAATCACCATCCTCAATTAATAACTGATATGAAACTCCCTCAACTCAATGGCCATTTGAGCAATCGCCCCGAAGTATCAAGTTGTTGAAGAATCTGCTTCAAAGGTTGATCTGTTAATACAATAATGAGATGAGATTGGAAATAAGGCCGAAGTTTTCTTGCGGCAATTAGGAAGGGATAAGTAAGCTTTTCAATCTTTAAGTATCTGGTCTCAGCCCCAATGAGGACCTTGCTGACTTTTCGCAGGATTCCAAACGTTTCTTCAAAGTGGGTAATGCGGTCGGCTACTTTGAGGCTTTTGACTAGAATGTTGTCTATATAGACCTCCATCGTTTTCCCAATAATCTCTTTGAACATCTTATTAACTAGTCTCTGGTATGTCACGCATGCATTTTTTTAACCCCAAACGCATGACTTTATAACAATACAGTCCTCTTTCCGTGATGGAAGAAGTCTTTTTCACGTCGGGATGATGCATTTTAATCTGATGATCCTTGGAGAAGAGTCCATAAGGCATAAGAATTCATGCTTGGAGGTTGCATCAACGATTAGATCAATCTTGGGCAGAGAAAAACTGTCTTTTGAGCAAGCCTTATTCAGGTCAGTAAAGTCAACACATACTCTCCATTTTAGGGGCGACAATGACGTTGGCTAACCAGTCTAGGTAATGGGATTTCCTGAAGACACTTGCCTTGGAGAGCTTAACCACCTCTTCTTCAATGACTTTTAAATGTTCAGGGAGAAAATTTTCTCCTCTTTTTGTGAGCTGGGTGATGTTTAAGATCTATAAACAACTTATGGACGGCAACCTGAGGATCTATTCCTGGGACATTGCCCTACGACCATGCAAACACGTTGTGGTTCTTTTTCAAAAATTCTACCAAGACATTCCGTAGTTGCTCGGTCAATTCAGTCCCAATCATAACATGGCAATTTGGGTAATTAGGATGTATAGATACTAAAGCCATTTCCTCTAGAGGCTTGGTATTTTCTGTCTCTCGAGGATCAATAAGTGTAATTTCTTTCACTTTGTCTCTCAACGCATCCATCTCGGCATCATCTATTTGTAGTTACTATTTGGTGTTTGCTTTTGAAGGAGAATTAGTCTTCATAGCCGTGATAAAGTACTATCTAGCAACCTTTTGGTCACCCCTTACCTCGTCTATCCCAGTTGAAGTGGGAAACTTCATCATTAGGTGATAGGTAGAAATAATGGCCTTGACCTTTCTTAAGGTGGGGCGACTTAAGATATAATTGTAAGGTAATAGGCAATCAACGATAATGAAGTCCTGTCAAACTGTGATCTGGTGGGACTCCATTCCTAAAGTCAAAGGCAACTTAATCCACCCCAACGGATCCGTTGAGCTTCCCTTAAATCTGACTGAAGGGATGTGAAATGGGTGGAACCTATCTCGCCCAATCTTCATTTTGTTGAACATCGAGATGAACAAAATGTCAGCGAAGCTCCCATTGTCAATCAAGATCCTCTGTACATTGAAATTGGCGATTATGGCAGATACGACCAACGCATCATCATGGGATAAATACAAGCCTCTCATGTTGTCATTGGTAAAGGT
>CM018916.1:10143397-10145897 GCA_009663005.1 Actinidia chinensis
GTACTTATTTTTTAATTTTTTATTTTTAGCATTCAATTTTTCAAACATCCAATAAGTTACAAAGCAAAAAAAGAATTAAACTAAAAAAAAGAATTAATTTGATAGTAAAAAATACTATTAAAAACATTAATAGTAGAAATTTACTATTTTACTTATTAACCGCACATTAGCCATTAGGTATTGGTCAGAATTTTTTATTCTATAAATTAAATTTAAACTATTGTTACTCCATATATAGATAATTAAATATTTAAAATTCATTTGGGGTCAAGATAAACCTCTCTCTCAGTCTTTTGATCATGAGGAAAATTATTCTTTTTAGAAAAATGAAGTAATACTCAACAGAGTTTAGTATAAGTCAAATTCATGACGGTTGAGAGTGTAAAATACAGAAGACATGTGGTTCAATCAAAAAAAGACACATGACACTTTATTACTAACTTAGAGAAGTAAAATATACGTGGCGACGAATACGTGTTATGCGGAAGGGGATTCACCCCAGGAGCGTGTGAAAGACATTCATTCGCGTTAGACCCTGAAATGGGTTTAAAATGAACGACATCGTTTTAGGGTCATCCTATCGACAAGTTTCTAGTTTAAACAGAGCATTTGTTCCGAATCCCTCTCAAGGGACATGCAGCCATGCACCCCAGATACACAGGGTTGAGTTTGAGCGCCACACAATGATCACCTTCCCTGTGACAAGGAAAAGTGAGGTTTGCATCCAAGAGGATCTCATTCCTTTTTTTCCCCCCCGGTAAAATAAACCAGGTGAGGTTTGCTTCATGAGGCCAAACGGAATGAATTGAGATTTGTTGTCTAGAGGCAAAGTTAATTGTTTTAATAAAATTACAAAAGTTTTTTTCAGCTGTTTTAGTTTTTAAATTTTTTTAATTATTTAATTAAAATTTTATACTTTCTTTATTTTTATTAATGAGAGAAATCTAAAAATATAAAAGTTTTGTTAAATTTTGAAAAGAAATTCAGTAAAGTTTTAAAGTTTTTAAAAAAAAAATATTTATCCAATTGCGAGTAAAAATTAAATTTTAGGTTTACCTAATTTTAAAAAAAATGGATAAAAATTTTAATAGAAACCAAAAAATATAAATTCTAGATTAAATAATTAAAAAAATTACTAAAGATGAAAAAATTTAAACCAAAACAGCTAACAAAATAGATTGAAAAATCTAAATTTTGGTACTTTTGGTATTTTGAAGTAAATTAGAACAGAAAACCAAGTTTGTTGTTTCTGGTATCCAAAGATTTTTTTGGTAAACATACCTCAACAAATCAAATAAAACTTATAAAAAAAAAACTTATCCCAAACATAAAAAAAAAACTTGGTTAAAATATCAAAAAATCACAAATGAAACTTACACCAAAAGGCCAGTTTGGTTTATGGATTCTTTTGGGTTTTTTATTTTTAATAAAGTTTTTTTTATCAAAAATTTATATTTGTTTAATTCTTTTGACGAGAGAAGTCCAAAATATAAAAGTTGTTTTATCTTCCATTAAATTTTCTTTCGCAATGATAATTTTTTATATATTAGGACTCATTTTCCTCCAGAGGAATATGAAAGTTATAAAGTTTTGATCAAATAACGAAAAAAATCACTAAAGACAATAAATTCGAAAACCAAGAAATCAAAAAAACTCATAGCACAAATTGGGCCTAAGGTTATTGTTTTTTTGTTTTTTTTAGTTCCTTGATTTTTAATTTTTTTATTTTAGTGATTTTATTTTTGACGTTTAATCAAAAATTTATATTTTTTCGATTCCTCTCGACGTGAGGATTCTTAAAATATAAATTTTTTTAACTAATTTAAAAAAATACTGAAGACCATGGTTTTAAAAATGTTTTTTGTGTGTTTAGTGATTTTTTCTGAATGGTGTGAAAATTCTTACATTTTCGTACTTAATTTTACGAGAGAAATTAAAAAAATATAAAATTTTAATTAAATCATAAATTTTTTTTACTAAAAGCAAAAAACTTCAACAATCAAAAAACGAAAGGAAAAAAAAAAAAGAAACTGCTAGCCAAAACTGGCCTAAAATCATAAAGGCAGCCTACATCAAGTACCAATAGTACGAATGTTTGCATTATTGCTCTCAATTTTGATTTCCTTCTCCCTCTATATAATCCTCTCACTCCCCCCCCCTCTCTCTCCTCATCCCATCTATGGCTCTCTCTCTCTCTCTCTAGCCATGGAGCAAAACCCATCTAAACGCCAGAGAGAAGAAACCCAAACTATTGAAGACCTGAAACGCCAAAAATCGTACACGCACATACTCTCTCTCCTCGAAGACGAAGACGAAGACGATGACCCCAACCAAGACTTCACCTCAATCCTCACCACCCTCCAACGAGAACTCTCCTGCGACCCGTTGCCCAGAGCCATGTCCGAGTCGACCCTCATAGACATTGCGGAATCGACCCGGAAGTGGGAGGAAGGGGAGGATGAGAGAGAGAGGTTCATGAGGCACCTGCTTGAAGCGTCCG
>CM018916.1:10155897-10160897 GCA_009663005.1 Actinidia chinensis
AATGTATCTTGTTGCGTGAGAAAACTGATTTACGTATGTTGGTCTTACTTACTAAGTAGAGGTATATTTGAAAAGCCTGAGTAAAACTCAACCAGAAAGCGGTGATTATAGTTTGGGGTCGGAGAGAATCTTATTCATTTGCTATTTATGGATTTTTTTTTTGGAATGGAAGGATTTTACACTATCTATCTAATGAAATATCTCAAATTAGATGGACAGTGTACATATGATTCACAGAGTGTGGAGCTGTCGTGATGGAATATAAAAATGAGTCAAGTGACTTACTTAATAGTAGTGATTTTGAAATTCGTTATGGTAAGGATTGCTAATATACTGAATGAACATATAAAATACATGGTTTTCCTCTAATTTATCTTCCAGTTCAATTTCACTTGCCACTTACAGCTTAAACCTCTATTTATGCTTTTTTTTTTTTTAATGGAAAATAACATCAAATCTCTTCATATGAAATCCACACCACAGCCTTTTAGTCTCTATTTGGAGATGTGGGATTTTAAATGACAGGCCGTGGCATATTATTCAATGAGAAAAGCCTTAAATTTAGATTGATAGTTTATATAAAAAAATTTCTACATTGGTTGAGAACTTTATCATTATGCATTTTAATTAATTCTATTTAACATAGTGATTTAGAATTCCATCATGCAGGGATTGTAGTTATACATGATCCCATAAAATGATATCTTTTACCATTATTCCATCTTCGGTCTAGTTTCACAAGCTACCTATAACGAATCTCTATACTTTTTGTTACAATCAACCACGAAATTCCTGATTTGAAATCTTCGTCGATCCAAATGGAAGCAGGCGTATTTGGATCACGGATTTGGTGGGGAAAGGGAAAGAGAAAAGGACTAAGAAATGAAACTTAGAGGATCCAAAGTTGGATCCTCTAACTTTTCCTCACCAAACTTTAATCCAAACACATCCTTATTCCTAGTGTTTTCCAGTCACAAATATGGAACAATCTAAGTTTCAAATGTCTGTTTGCGCTCCCAATTATTGTACTTCTCAGAAGCCAAACACCGAACAACTATCAAATTTCCAAAACATATTCATACACGAAAGAACGCAAAAAAAAAAAAAAACAAAAAAATAGTTTGATTTTCTGGATCTAAGAATTTCTTATCTGCTTCGAAACAAAAATCTGAACAACTAGAAAACACAAACGATGAATCAATGTTTTGTCTTTTCTCGATACAAAATGATGGATCAAGATCACGCACAACAAATCTAAATTCAATAAATTGCCAAGAACTACAGTTCCGGTAAAATAGGAAACGTGCCCACCATGATGGGATGCTCGCCGACCAGACCTCCGTGTGTGTTAGTGTGAGAGACGATGACAGTCTTGTAAGAGGCTTTTATATGACACAACCCTAAATGGCCGAGAACAAAGCAATAAAGGCCTGGTTGTGTTGGGCTTCAATTAAAAGTTTGGGCCGCGATCCTTCCTTCTAAATCTAGACAGTGTTTGAACCGGGTGGACAAGTGATTGAAATCGAAAAAATATCCGAATTAGGGTCCACCGGTTCAAACGTGGGTCAATTGTTATTGACCCGTGATGTCATTATTAAACTATGATTATAATTATATTAATCATAATAAATATTTTTGATTTTATAGACTAATTGTTATAGTTAAGTATCTTAAAATTTTGAAATTAAAATATAATTTTTTTTCTAAAAAAGGTGAACAGGGCGGGATCAATGACCGGTTCACCTGTCGGCGGACAACAAGATTTGACCTGATTTGGACAAAACGGATTTCGCGGTGACCGATACCATTTTTTTGAACGATCAAATCGGCCAATCCGGTTCCAGTTTTGAACCAGGTCTAGGGCAATGACAGGTGGTTTCTTTAGGGAGTTTTAGTTCATCAAAGTTACAAGCAAAATTTATTACCATAAATAAAAGATACACATAAAAAAATATTATCAACTTATCTTATTTTACTAAAATTTGCATAATTGTATAAAATTTACACTCTTACAATTATTTTGCAATCATACAAATTGTACCTAATTTTTTTACTGAAGCCATCGCTATCATCGCCGCCTCCACCAGTGGAGTGGCTTCCGCCTCCGCCTCCGCCTCTACCTCCACCACCATGCCACCATTTTTATTGATATAAAATGTGTGAAATGTGGTTTAAATATGACTTGAAGTGAAAGAATCTTAAAACTTTAAAATTGAACATCAATCCCCACACACACATGCACTGTTTTTATCACATCTATATATTTACAACAAATCTAATAAACAAGGTTCAAGCCATTAGAAAATAATTTTTTTAAGTTTCAAATAGGTTATTCACGCCTTGAAAACGGAGTACGGATCACACTGCTAGACTTGTCTAGAGGTGGTTAAGTATTTAGAAAAACAAAATTACATAACCACGTTTTAGGACAACTTCCATATAAAAATTATTTTCATTCATTACAAAAAAATACAATGTTCACATATTTAGAAATATCTATGAGTCTAATTTCAAAAAAGTTAAACAGTACGCAAATTTGAGTTGTATACTAAAACATATGGTTGTTTTTCCAAAGTGTGTTGTAGGATACTACACAAACTTGAGACCTAGATTTTAGGGACACTTCAACCTAAAAATATTTTCACTCATAAATAAAAAAAATTAAAGGTTGACATATTTAGAAATCTTTATGAGTCTAGTTTTAAAAAAATTAAACGGTATACAATTCCAAATTGTATACTAAAAGATATGATCATTTTTTCAAAGTGTGTCACAGGAGACCTGAAAAACAGATTTTAGGGACACTTCAACTAAAAACTATTTCACCCAGAAATAATAAAAATGCCAAAGTTTACTATTAGCAATATCTAGAGTCTTGTCTCAAAAAATCAAACGGGCATGGCATTTTTTCTTTTTTTACAATTCGAGTTGTATAATAAAGATATGATAATTTTTTCAAAGTGGTGCCATAAGGGGACTGCCAAATTCGAAAATCGGATTTAGACAAATTCAATCTAAAAATTGTTTTCGCTTATAAATAAATAAAATTCAAGATCATGTATTTATAATATCTATAAGTTTAGTTTTAAAACTTTAAAAGTGTGCAGTTTAAGTGATACTAAAAATATATAGTCATTTTTTTTTTTAAAAAGTAGCGCAAGGACTATGCATCAACAGAAAGTCTCAACCTAAAAACTTCTTTCACTCATAAATAAAATGAAAGACTTTCATATTTAGAAAGCTCTATGAGTTTAGTTTTTAAAAAATTAAAACAGTGCATAATTATGAATTGTCTACTAAAATAGATGATCATTTTTTTAAAGTGTGTTGTAGGGTACTCTATATTCCTAAATTTGCATACATGTAGCAAAATTTGCACGCTTGTACCAAACTTTGAATATTTGAACCACAGTTTGCCGAATAGAATATTTTTTTGCGCAAAATATAGACCAACATTCTCCAATGATAAAAAAAATTAATTCTTCAACCAAAATTTGCACCGAATATTTTTTCATAAAATATTGACCAAATTTACACAATTGGACAGAAATTTGCCTACTTGTAGAAAAATTTGCACACTTGAAACACTTTTTGCACAGGATGTAAGCAAAAATTTGCACAGCTATATAAAAAAAATTGCACATTTAAACAAAAAAAAAATTCACCATTGGTAATGTAAACAAATCAGTGTGTTGTGAACACAAGCCAAAAGAGAAAGATAAAATTAGTGAAAAAAAAAAAAAAAAATTTGGGCAACGGGATAAACGATCTTGAACCACTAATACTATTGAAGGTTGATAGAAAAAAAATGAAAAAGAAAAAGATGCGGGATGAAAAGAGTAAGATAATGGGTAAGCACTATTTCATTTTCTTATTAATTGTTGGAAAATAATATTGAAACATACCTTACAAGTAGTTAATAAATAATGTGAAATAAGCAGTTCATAAATCTAATATTATGTGTAAAATAATGTGACCAATTATATTATGTGATAATATATAAAAAATGTAAGGAAAGAGTTGATTAAGTCGAGTGTTGGACATTCTTTTCTTAAGACAGATTCGCCCCCCCAGTGCTCATTGGTCTAACAGTCGTCTATCTCCAAGATAAAATAATCACGACACTAAATAAATAACACTATAATATTCAGGTCCAGTGGATACAAACATCAGATTCTACTCTCTCAATGTACAGAATAAAAACAACATGTATGATATAAATCAACGAGGAATTTTTGTCTAATTTTATACATAATTATAACATTTAATTCCATACAGAAACCTACGGTGTTTCTGATAAAATCAAAATGACATGATAACAAAAGATAGTATTTTCTATGCTAAAAAATACTGCAATTCTATAGAATTTTAACACTGAAATTCAATACAGAAATACAAAATAAAATGATTGAACTTTTACATAAAATCTACCACTGCAAGTACAGAAATAACGTAAGGTAGATAAAATACAAAATTAACCGCATTATACAAAACATGGATTGAAATTCGTAAAAATTTTTCAACAGATTAATTAGAAAACTACGTCTGGAAGAGTCACTAAAAAATTGCGAATAGACTTCGCTGGAATCTGGGAAATAGATGCTGGATTAAACACGTACGGACAACGCCAGAATCTGGGCAGTAATTCGCCTTCGTCGGAGAGAGAGAGAAGAAGGGGAAAGGAAAAATCATACATAATAACGAAGGGGGAATTTTTCTATATATAGAAAAATTCGCACCCTTCGAAACAGTGCAAGCCAAACGCACCCTTAGGAGGAGTTGCGACCATTGGATTTGAATTTAAATTCAAAACTAAAATGGATCTAGTTTCTACACGGTCCATCAAGTGCTGGGTTGTACCGTGTCTAAAAAATAATTATTATATTGGCTTAAGCCTTTTTAATATTATTAAATCGGACTCGCATCGAACTGAGCCGAGCTGAGCAGGCTGACCGGCCGTGCATGGAGGATTGGGTCAAACCATGGGTTCCATAGGTCAT
>CM018916.1:10384397-10386897 GCA_009663005.1 Actinidia chinensis
CGTGGCAAACAATTAACAAGATGGAACCCAACCTGTAGAAATTCAGCAACAGGCTGCAACCCGCGGTCGTAGTAATCCAGTAGTGGCTGCAACACGTAGGCGTGGTAAGGTATAACAGCGGGCTTTAGGTTTCAATCCTTGATTTTTTTTTCCTCATGATATTCAAGGTATCTCTGACCCTCTCTTGATAATGTTGTATGTTTTACAAGGCTTTAAGATTTGAAAAATAAAAAAATTAAAATTACGCTTTCGTTCGCAGGATACGATCCCCTTTATGTGCAATGCCAGCGCCTATGCCATTGGGGTAGTTTTACGGCAACACATGGATAAAAAGCCCTGTGTAATTTACTATATAAGTCAAACTCTTAATGAAAGACAAATGAACTACACAACTACTAAGAAAGAGTTACTAGTTATCTTATTTGCCCTAGACAAGTTTCGATCTATTTGATAGGGTCATTTATAGTGGTTTTCACCAACCACTCTACTTTAAGTAATTAATGACAAAGAAAAATGCTAAGCCATGCCTAATTAGGTGTATCCTCCTACTCTAAGAATTTGACTTAATAATCAAGGATAAAAAAGATTAGAAAATGTAGTGGCAGACCACTTGTCTCCCCTAATGGTGAATGATCAATTTAACCATGCCCCAATCTTGGATACATTCCCAGATGAGCAACTACTATCTCTAATCACATGCTCTTGGTATGCTGACATAGCAAATTGTCTCGCCATAAGTCAAATCCTAAGTCACTAACTCCTCAAGAGTGGAGCAAAAAAGATTATTTTTCAACGATCCATACCTTTTCAAATATTGTCCTGATCAAATAATGAGATGATGTGTACCAGACCCTGAAACCACTGGTATTCTCTCATTCTTCCATTCAAAGGCATGTCGTGGCCATTTTTCTGCTAAAAAACTAGTTGTAAAGATCTTATAGTGTGGTTTAACTGGCTTAACATAGTCAAGGACTCCTTTGAGTTCTATAAGACTTGTGATTGATGCCAACAATTGGGTAGTATGACCCCAAGGAACATGATGTTGATGTCGCTATACTTGTTATTGAAATTTTTGATTGTTAGGGAATCAATTTTATGGGTTCATTTCACCTTCCTTTGGCTATCTATACATCTTAGTGACAGTTGATTATGTATTCAAGTGGGTTAAGGCTATCCCCACTTGAACCGATGACTACATGGTGGTGGTCAAATTTCTCAAAGAAAATATTTTTTCACGGTTCAGGATGCCTAGGGTAGTAATCAATGACCAAGGAAATCACTTCTACAATAAAACATGAGATGTTGATGATTAAGTACATATTACTCCTAAAGTATCTACTGCTTATCATCCTTAAATTAACGGGAAAGCTAAATTGGCCAATAGGGAGATAAAATTAATTTTGGAAAAAACGGTTAACCCAACTCAAAAGGATTGGTTATTACGTTTGACTGATGCCTTGTAGGCATACTGTACGGCATATAAGACCCTCTTGGGCATGTCTCCCTATAGGCTTGTTTATGGCAAAACATGCCATTTGCTGGTGGAAATGGAACACCAGGCATATTAGGCAATAAAACAACTAAATTATCGTCTACCCCAAGCCGGTTCCCATAGAAAACTCTAACTAAATGAACTAGAAGAGTTGAGAAGGGATGCTTATGACAACCCCAAATTTATAAAGAAAAGGTCAAGGCTTTTCACCATTTGAAAGGCCTTTGAAACTAATCAAAAATTCTCTTATACAACTCCCATCTGCATTTGTTTCCTAGTAAACTGCGATCTCGTTGGACGGGGCCGTACATTGTGCAAACATCTTTTTCACACGAAGCCATCGAAATTAAAAATCTGACGAGTGGGAATATTTTTAAAATCAATGGTCAATGCCTTAAGCCATTTTTAGACAATTTTGCAAGTGAGAAAGTAGTTAAAAAACTTGTGGATCCTATGTACACTGATCCATCCATTTTCAATCTTGTACATAGAACAGAATAGGATTTCTTTTTATATTGGTTTGTTTTTCTTTTTATTCTATCTTGTTAAACTACATTTTTTGGTTTAGTTGTTATAATATCCATTTTACAGATTTAAAATTGAGTGTAGTCTAGGTGACTCCTAAGTGATTACACTATTTGATGGGATGTTATGCTCACAAGTGACCTCATTCCCTTTTATTTTTATAATTGTTCTCATTTTTCATTGATGACATTGCATAATTCATGTTGGGGAGTGAGGTTTAGTTTTTGATAGAATGTTTGTTATTTTAGTTTTTTTAAGTAGTGTAAAATAGTGTAAAAGTGTCTAAAGTTTTGATATTTTAGGTAAATTTTTGCTTAATCAGTGGTTTAAGGATGAATTTGACTCTAAGCATACTCATGTGAACTGTAAAAATTTGGAATGAATCTTAAATTTGATATTATACTTATATAATGGGGCCATTTTTGCATAACTCTATCATTGGCAGATGAACAAAGTTGAGCAACCATGTATTTATGAAATCTT
>CM018916.1:10506897-10514397 GCA_009663005.1 Actinidia chinensis
CTTGGTTGACAACAGATTGATGAAGCTGGCCTAAGCGATTGAGAGAGGACCATCCGAGGAAAGATCTAAAAGATCGAAACTCCAACCTCGGGAAGGTCAAAATAGGAGACAAAACCTATCCTATATCATCTTGTAGAGCCGAAGCGATAGCAAATTTGTGACGTCAAGTAAGCGGATGGTTTTGCCTAACTGAGCTCACTCAAGTATGGATCTCTATGAGATGCTCAATGCCAAGCAGAATTGAGAAGGCGATCTACGTGTTAAGCTCAATAACAACGGAGGCATCGGACAATGTCATTATTCCAGCAGGAACAATAGCTTGCATGATCAGGCCTGTGCTAAGGGAACCAATTCTGAGATACCAAACACCATTCTCCTAAGACATCGAGGGTTTAGACCCTCCCAAAAAGTTCATGCCGCCAAAGGTCAATTGTATGACAAGAAGTCAAACCCAATATCCCACATCAGCCGCATCAGACAAATGATGGCTCTATGGAATCATTTAGATGCACTAATGTGCCAGGTGTGCCTTTCGAGTTTAAGGGATCTTGGGTTGAAATTGTTTGACCAGCTACCCACGAGATCGATTGGGAGCTTTTACCAGCTGACTGAGTCATTCGTAGCTTGATTCGTTATTAACACAAAGGCACCAAAAAGCATTGACTCTCTTCTGACACTTAGAAAGGGAAAGAACGAGTCACTCCGCAATTATAGTAAGTGTTATTGGGAGATGTATAATGAGATTGAGGAATGTGTAAAAGAGTTAACAATAGCTAGCTACAAGCTCGGGGTGACCCTTAGAGAAAGACTTTGGAAAGATCTAACGCTTAGCCTCCGGCCGGTCTCCAAGACCTCATGTCTCGGGTCAAAATATTCGCTCAGTTAGAGGATGACGTCTTGTAAGCGGAACAAGTTACAGGTACAACTCCTTGGGGTGAAGGGCCATCTAAAAAGCGAAAAGAAGGCTTGGCTGATTACGAGAACTGGGTGAGGCAGGGATTAATATGGTTTTTCAAGGAACCAATCTACAAGCTCCTTGCCCGGATTTGAGATAAGTCGTACTTCAAGAAGTCAGATCCCATGGGAAAGGACTCCAAAAGGCGCAATCAACGATAGAAGTGTTCCTTTCATGAGGAGAAAGGGCACAAAATCGAGAATTACCAAGCTCTAAAGCTTTTTCTTGATCAGCTCATCCGGAACGGGCATCTTAAAGAGTTTGTTAACCAATAAAAGACTCGAGTAGAGGAGGCCATGGTCAAACCAAACCCCAGGTTCAATCGGAGCAACCAAAAAATAGGCAAAACCTTGGAGGAAGACCTTTTGCTGGGCACTATTCACATAATAAAAAGGCCAAATCACCCCAATCTAGAGAATAGAATCCCAAGGGAGATTAGCATTATCAAATAAAATGAATGAAGGTCTTTCAATCCAATCAATGGCTAAATAGCAGAGAAAAATAGTGTTTAAGCCAAGAAGCATCACATTTTTCAAAGTAGATCTGAAAATGGTCTAACACCCTCATGTTGATCCCCTGGTCATCTAGTTTTGGATTAACAATTATGACGTAAAAAAGGATCCTGGTGGACATGAGAAGCTCTGTAGAAGTGATGTATTATGACTTATTCAAACAATTAAAACTATCAAAAGTAGACTTAAAACTTGCCTAAGCCTTTTTGGTTAGATTTAACACTCAGTCTCATTGGCCTTTGGGAACCGTAACCCTCAAGGTCCGAGCTGGTTCCCAGGTTTCCAGGAGCTGGTGATATAGTCCATTATAGTCGATATACCTTCCTCGTATAATGCAATCGTTGACCGAGATTGGTTGCACAAGATAAAAGAAGTAGCTTCCACATTGCACCAAGTCATCAAATTTGCTACCTCTCGAGGTGAAAAGACCCTTCATGGAATCAAGTGGTAGCTAAACAATGCTACCTCACCACGATCTCCACTAAGGCGCCCATGAAGTAAAGGAAATTGATCGAAGAAGAGTAAAAAGTCTTGGAGGAGGGAGAGATCCTGAGGCTAAGTTTGTGGAGGATCTGATACGCTATGAACTAGATGAGCCAAGCTCGAATCATTTCTTTCTCATTGGTGCAAATCTTGAGAAATGAAAGAGGGTCGAGCTCATCCAGTTCCTTATAACTAATATTAGAGTTTTCGCATGGACACCGTACGAGATGCCCGAAATAGACCCTAACTTCATCAAACACAAGTTGAACGTCATCCCTAAAGCTCGACCAATAAAATAAAGAGGAAGAAGGTCCACTACCGAGCATGTGGATGCTATGATTGAAGAGGTAGAAAAGCTAAAAGAGACGAGATGAGTCAATAATAGAGGTTCTTTACCCAAGTTGGTTATCCAATACAGTCGTGGTAAAGTAAAAAACTAACAAATGGAGAGTATGCGTCGACTTCATAAGCCTCAACCAAGATTGTCCAAAAGACTTTATTTCGTGTCATGCCCAATAAGCTTCCTAGATGCATACCGAGGTTACCATCAAATAGTAATGCACGAACTCGATTAAGAGAATACTGTCTTCATCAACCCCCGCGGCATATTTTGCTACGACGTCATGCCTTTTGGACTAAAAAATGCAAGAGCCACATATCAGAGAATGATTACCAAAATATTTGAGCCAATTATGGGTAAAACTATGGATGCCTACATTGATGATATGGTGATTAAAATCAAAAAGGAGCCAAACCATGTAAGGAACCTAGCCGAGGTATTTAAAATACTCAAAAAGCACAAACTAAGATTGAATGCAGCCAAATGCACCTTTGGGGTAAGCTTGGAAAATTTTTTGGGATACTTGGTAACACGAAGAGGGATCGAGGTAAAACCAAAGAAAATTGCGGCCATCAACGATCTCAACATCCCGAGGACTACTAAGGAGGTTCAAAAACTAACCGAAATTGTAGTAGTACTTAACTGGTTCATCAGTAAATCCTATAATAAATGTCTTCTTTTCTTTCAACTCATTCGTAAAAAAATGAAGTTTTTATGAAATGAGTAATGCGAGTTTGCACTCTAACAATTTAAGAAATATTTGACTCAACCACCGCTACTTTCCACTCCGGACGAGGGAGAAGTTCTCTATGTCTACCTCGTTGTCTCTGAATACACTATTAGCTCGATACTTCTGAGAGAGGCAGATGGAGAATAACACCCGATCTATTTTTTTAGCAAGACGTTTACGGATTGTCAAATAAGGTACATGCTGTTGGAAAAACTTATGTTGGCCCTAGTTTTAACTTCGCAGAATCTCATGCATTATTTTCAAGCACATCCCATCGCTGTATATAAAGAGTTTTCAATTAAAAAATATCTTATCCAAAGCAAACCTATTCGGCCGACTCTCCAAATGGGCAGTTGAGCTCAGATAATTAGACATAAATTTTTTGCCAAGGCAGCAATAAAATCTCACCCTGAACTGTGAGTCCAGAGCCAAATTAACTTTCGTCTTCAAACAGGAAGGAAGAGAGCTCAGAGAAAAAATCAATTAAGATTAAATCAGCACCCGAGGTTATTAAAAAGCTACCTCAGAATGTAGAAGTAACCATCGCTAAGAACGTCATTGGGGTGTTCTGGAGTTTAATATAAAACCACCTCAACTTGATCTCTTCTCAGCATGGAAAATATTTGTTGATGGAGCGAAAAACAGCCGAGGAGTAAGGGTAGTAGTCTTAAAAAGTCCTGAAGGGCCAATTTTTGAGCACTGCCTTAGGATAAATTTTCCTACGATAAATAACGAAGCCGAAAATGAGCTCTTGCAAGAAAGCAAGCCAACCTTCCTGATATATGCTTGGGCAATGCTCGGCTACCTGTTTCTCATACGAGTCACCAGCTCGGTTGTTCCTCGATTAAACACCCGCTCGAACACTTCGCCAGTGGCCACCTTTCGAAGCTTGGCCAAATCTCGTAGAGCCTTATTCATTTGTGCCAAAAGCATCCTCGGCCTTGTTGCTGGCATGGACGGCAACCTGCTCCGCGACAGCCAAATTCAGCTTGGCCTACTTCAGATCACTTTCTAAAGTGCGGGCACTCTGGTTGCCCTTCTTTAGCTCGGTAGAGTATTTCTTCATGCGGTTAGAGTGAGCCACAACTCTTTGGAGGCTTTACAAGGTAAACACTAAAACTGCTAAGTGTTCGAGAATGAGATGGCAAGGTGATAACAAAAATTAACTAAGCTGAAAGACATACTTGAACACCTTGCATTATCATTAGATCTCCGAACTCCACTGACCCCTCCGTGGCAAGGTCTGCCATATATCGTGGGAGCATGATGGCGTTCCCCAAGGCTAGGCAGGTTTCATAGTCCTTGGAGGTATCAACATTAGTGATCTGCAGACCGAGCTCAACGGTAGTGAATTTTGGGTTACAAAGCTCAGGTACATCAACAAGATTCAGAGGTCCAGCTCGACTGCCAGCCCCTTTCCCCTTCTCTTGGCAGGAAGGCCCTTTCACAAGGAGCTTCCTCTTTTGTTTGATGATGTATGGGGATGACGGCGCACTCAGCTGAACCTCTTCCAAGTTGGGAAAAGCCAAAATGGGATCACGAGGTTGTTAAGCAGGCGAGGCCATCGTGGTCTTCTTTTTACCCAAGGCTCTGGGTTTGGGAGCCATATTGACCTCTTCTAAGTTGGTACTCGTACCACCACTTAGGTTGAAGGAGTGTTCGATCAAATCCTTAACAATGAGCACAACAGCGGGAAAACCGAGGTCGTCAGCAACTTTAAAACGCGAGCTTAACACTAGCATTGGCTCGGTGGTAGGAATCTGAATTGGGGCAACAATGGCGGGGACTTGATCTTAGATCTAATTGACTATCTCGCCTTCTTCAACCTTGACGTCCTTCTTTTCTACTCCAACTTCACTCACTGCTTCCTCGTCACTTTTCTCGTCGCTAAGTTTGAACGATTTCAAAGGGTTCAATCCGCTGGAACATGTGCTCAATCCTTTGGCATCTTACCTTAGATGCGTAAGCTTAGCAGCAGACCCTTCAATAGTGTTGCTGACTTCAATCGAGAGTGAACGTTTACCCCGTAGAGCTCGTTCACGAATGTGCAATGGAGGAAGCCTAGTTTGTCTTGGTGAGGAATGTTGTGGCGGTATATCGGCACATAATCCAACAACTTAGCTACCTTCCACGTTCGACGACAGTTATTTACTAACTTAATTGCTACAACATAGCATTCGGATCTCTGTCAATACCTACCACTGAATCCTGCAACAGTTAAACCAAGATGAAAAGATCGTCAGATCACCAGAGTCCGAATAAGTGAAACAATTACTCAAAAACTGAGGTAAAAAAAATGAAGACACTCACCAACAAGAACATAACCCCTATATTTGGGGAATGAAAGAAGCCAAGATCATCATCTCAGAACTCCGAACACCCCAAAATCCAAACGAAGTCATTCATATACAAATCCTTATTTGGGGCATCAATCACTAATCTCGTTTGGGGCTATTAGGGCTTTCAAAGTCGAAGATAATGGTTACCAATATACATTTAGGTCTCGATATCTCTCCTAGGATGAACTATGCAATATACATGAAGCAGATCCGAGGCAGTAAACTCTAGGCCCTCCCTCTACATTAGAACATCCACTGCCAATACGGTCCGAACGAATTTAAAAAACACCTATATGAAGGTAAGACGGCATAAGGCCATAACCTTCTTCAACAAAGGACTAAGGGGAAATTTAAGGACCCCTCTACTAAATTTGCATCCTTATTGGGGCATGGTCTCTCTATCAGAACGTCATTTGGAATATTATGGTTCATGTGGAATTGGGCTAAAGCCACATCGTCATGAACTAGTAGTTGAGCCCGATTCAACTCCTGTTTTAAAAACAAAAGAAAATGGTGAGAGCATGCTCAACTACATAATCATGACGAATATAGGGAGCGAAGCTAGCCAAACTCTCTGGTGAGTTCTAAGCTCGGTCCCACGAGCTATAGCTTTTGGGAAAGCCAACCGAGCTTCATGCATGCTCCAAAACTTGTCCCATGGGATACTTAGCTATATATGTATCATCTTGAGTAGTAGTAACCAAGCCCCCCTGCAACCTCAAACTAAATCTCAGTAGTAAATGACCTCGAGGGGGCAAAAACCCTTACCCTAGAAGGCAGATTTTCAACAAGTTGGCAAATATTTCATCAAAAATCTTGGATGCAGATCGTAGCATTTCAATAGAAAAAAGAAGTTAGGGGTAACCCGAAAAAATTATAATCACCCATCAATGGCAGATGGGTAACCATAGACAAACTTAATAAAAAAATGTCATACGATAGTACAAACGTGAAGCAATGGAATCCCTAAAAATACAGAGGACAAAAAAGGGTTGGACAAAAGGGAAGCAACATAAACATGGATAGAGAAAAGGGAAATTCGCCCATAAAAATAAGAACTTACAGGGATGGATGGAGAAAAGCAACTACCGTCTGATAATAAAATCAGGATCGAAATTAGCGTCAAAACAAAAGCCTGTGATAGGAACAGTGTGGTGCAACAGTTCGACGTCTCACACTTTCTCTCTCTAAAATGCTCTTAAAGGAGGGAATGAATAGTGATCGGGAAGGCAAACAAACTTATGTAAGAAGTTAAAAGAGGCGGGAAAGCATTATTTTACAGGCAAACCGTCGTTTGTAAACCAATAAATGACGAACATGTGGCAGCTCCTTCACCGCGCATCCGCACTAAACAAGCCCTAGGAGTAGGTAGAGGACTTTGTCACTCATGCTTAAGCCGAGCTTGTAGACTAATAGACTAATCAGACCCCAACGTGTGGCTCAGTGGTACAATAGACTTAAGTAGGAGGAAGACAATTAGCAAGCATTAGCGTGCCTGTCACGCTCCGGTCTTAAAAGATAAACACATCCAGTTCACATCACCTCAGCAAGCATTGATTCAGCCCATATGAAATGAGGTACAATTGTAAAGGCATAAAATACATAAGGTACAAGTTCTGACCTTGCTAAGATAAGCACCGCTATCGAACTATCACTATGAAGCAAGCTCGGGGGTCCCTACGCCGAAGCTTTGGTCGAGACATTACCAAACACTGACATTGTCCAAGCTAACCAGCATCACTTCTAAGCTGTCACTCTATATCAAGTTCGATAGGATAATAGCGCCGCAGTTTTGCCTAGGGACAACGGTAGGCAGCAATCCCGAGACATATCAGGGAACAAAAGGTAACTTGCACGACGAAGTTTCCTCTGACAACCCCTATGCCTGGATCGTAGACATCGACGGTACGGTAACAAGCTACCAACCAGACCCTAGGAGCATAGCTGATTCAACTACCTAGTTACTGACACAATAGTCCGCGTGTTTAGGCACGCGTCGAGCTGTAGTTTGTCAAGTGACATGACAATTTGTCCGATACGCATTGAGTTGTGCTATATAAGGCCAGCCCTTATTCTAAAAAAGGCATTCATGTTTAACTAAAATGACATATACTCTCTCTCTCTCCACATACATTTTTCGA
>CM018916.1:10519397-10521897 GCA_009663005.1 Actinidia chinensis
AAATGTTATTACTGAAACTTTAATTAATAAAAATTAAATAAATTTTTAGTAAAAATATAAGACTAGGCCGGAAGGCCTAACCCAACCCGCACACATGCCCACGACCCTGGCCTCGGCCCAGCCCGAAACACAATGGATGGGCGGGCGGGCGTTGCAGGCGAGTGGTGGTTTTGGGCCTAACCCACATGGTCCATAGTTTGGGCCCAATCCCATCCATAACTCCCTTCCTTTTAAAACATGGATACCCATTAGGGCCCAACACAAGGTGCAAGGCATCTCTTTATATGCCACTACTTTTTCCCTTACTTTTCCAGTATGGGACTAAACTTCCATAGAACATAACTAAATGCTTTAATTTGGAGTCAATTTCCCATTCACATATAAATGGTTTTGTTCAACTAAATATATATTCTTAATTTTCACATGGAAATAAACAATTTTGCCTTTGGACCATGTATGTGTGGGTCTTACTTTAAATTAGCCTCCAAGTTTGTTAAAAACCATGTTTAACAAACTCATGTTCCTACAATCCCTCATATAAATGAAATTGACAGAATAGATAATGCAACAAGATGCAAACAATAGAGAGAGTACAAATAGAAAATATCCTGCATCGAGTAAGGTAGTTTTCGGCTTTGAACCTTCCCTAGTAAAAATTATCGGGATTGCTAGCTAATCAGTGGATGTGATGCCTTGAACAGTTCAGCCGTTTGTGTAATCCAAGACAACAGAATTCACACAGTATATCTCCAGCCATAACCTTAGTTCTCACGGTTGTGTTCATTTTGGCCTTGAACAATTCCTAGTATTCATGAAGAAGTTTAGAGAATTTAGCCTGATCAATTCTCAAAGAAGCGGCCCCACTTCATTCTTCACATAGGTGATTCTTATTATGAGTATCCTTCATATATACTCTCCTCTTGAATGACCAAGACATAAGTAATCATTAAAAACATTGCTTACCCTGGGTCCTACTACATACAACACATGTTGCAGATATCACTATCTCATCATGGAATGGGAAAGAGTAAAACTCCATGGTGATTTCCGGTGAGTCACACATAACTTAGTTGTCCATTTTGAACCTAATTCTTGGGATCTCAAGTCAGTATAGGTTGGGTTACCATTATGATGACTCTTTATTAATAGGTTTTAACCCCATTTCCCTCAATGAACTAAACACTTGCCCTCTGGCTAGCCCTTTTGTTAACGGATCCGCAATATTATCCTTAGACTTCACATATTCTACGGATATAGTTTCACTTGAGAGCAAACAAATGTTTAACAGTATTATGTCTATGACGAATGTGTCTAGACTTACCGTTATATATATGACTTTGTGCTCTGCCCATTGCTGACATACTATCACAATGTATACATACAGCAGGCACAGGTTTAAGCCACATCGGAATATCTTCTAAAAATTTTCGAAGCCATTCTACTTCTTCACCAGCTTTATCTAAAACAATAAATTCTGATTCAATTGTGGACCTAGCGATGCAAGTTTGTTTGGATGTTGCAGGCACAAGGTTAGGCCACATTGGAATATCTTCTAAAAATTTTCGAAGCTATTCTACTTCTTCACCAGCTTTATCTAAAGTAATAAATTCTGATTCCATTGTGAACCAAGCGATGTAAGATTGTTTAGATGATTTCCAAGACACAACTACACCTTTCAAAATAAAGACATATCCACTTGTGGATTTTGAGTCTTTCGCATCTGATATCCAATTTGCATCACAGTATCCCTCAAGTACTTCTAGATATCTAGTATAATACAATCCATCGTTTAGAGTGTATCTTAAATATCTAAGAACTCTGGTAATGGTTGTCTAGTGATCTTCTCCTGGATTGCTTGTGAATCTACTTAACTTACTCACTGCATATTCTATATCAGGATGAGTACAGTTCATTAGATACATCAAGATCCCAATGATTTGAGCATATCTTAACTGTGAAATACTTCACTGCATATTCTATATCAGGACAAGTACAGTTCATTAGATACATCAAGCTCCCAATGATTTGAGCATATCTTAACTGTAAAATATTTTCACCTATATTCTTAGATAAATGTTGATTTGGATCTACAAGAGTTCTTGCATTTCGGTCATCACATTTACTAAATTTTTCCAAAATCTTCTCAATGTAACGAGATTGAGATAATGCATAACCGTCAGATGTTCTAGTAATTTTCATTCCTAGCATAATATCTGCTACTCCCATATCTTTCATTATCAAATCTTTTACTTAACATTTTCTTAGTAGACTTAATCATTTGAGAATTACTACCAATGATAAGCATGTCATCAACATAAATACAAACGATAACATAATCATTATTTATGTTCTTGACATAAACACACTTATCATTTTCATTTATTCTAAACCCATTTGACATCATTACATTGTCAAATTTTTTATGCCATTGCTTCGGTGCTTCCTTTAAACCATACAATGATTTAACTAACTTGCCCATTTTCTTCTCTTGGAACCACAA
>CM018916.1:10574397-10579397 GCA_009663005.1 Actinidia chinensis
TTAGAATTTTCTAGGCCAGAACACCAATTCTCTGCCTTAGAATCTGTTCAAACTCTCTTTCTATTTTCATATAGACTCTTTGCCTAATTTATAGACAAACAAAATAGTTACAAAATACACATCATCATGCCAAATGTCTTGGCAGTTGACCCCCTATGCCAAGAGAAAAATATGTCTTAACACCAGTCTGCCACATACATTCATCCGCAACTGCTCATAGCCCTTTTGACAAGTGTCTTCAAACACAATTTTCTCTAAATGTTGCGCATCCAAGTGTCATCAGACACAATTGTCTCTTGCAGAATGTACCTGTCCAATCATAACTGCCTCTACCGAGTTATGATTTCTTTTGTCGAGTCCTGACTACAATTACCTAGTCTTGACTACCTCTACCGAGTCTTGACTGTTATTGCCCAATCTGAATTGCCTCTGCCGAGTCATGTTGCATTTGTCGAGTTTTGTTGCCTTTACCCAGTCATGACTGCCTATGTCGAGTCATGACTGGTTTTGCCCAACATTTGCCTTTGCCAAGTTTTGTTGCCTCTGATGAGTCATGACTGCCTTACTTTATTCATAATTCACAAATATCCCGCATTCAGGCAGTGCTCCGCTTTTGCCTTGCATTTGCTTCAAAACATCACTATCTTGAACATTTGTCATTTTGTCAAGATATGCCTTCCTCATGCATTTTTTTATTAGGAGTGGCATGGGTGCAAGGTGCCACCACACACCAACTCATGTTCGTGTCAAGGGATTAGGGGTCTAACATTATGCTAGTTTAAGCTAGATTTGTTTTGAAAATTTTAGCTATTTTTTTTTTGTAATTTTTTCTTTTTATTGATTTTTTAAAACGTGTGATCAAGATTTTATAATATTTCGGTTCCTCTTGATCAGAAAAGTTTAAAAATTTAAAAATTCTTATCTAGTTTGGCAAAAGTTAACTAAAGACAGAGATTTTTTTTTTACTTGACAAATTAGTTAATATTTTTATCTATAGTGAATCTTTTCTAATTTTTAATAAAAAAAATTATATTTTTAAATTCATCCCGTCAATGTGAACAGAAAAAATATATAAAATCCTAATAAAAAAAATTCACTAGATGAAAAAATTCAAAAATTAGACAACTACAAAATCTATTTAAAAAAATGATCCATACTGGATCTTAATTTCAATGCTACTTTGTTTTCTGAATATTCTAATAACAAGTTTTATTCTATAAGCGGACCGAATCACATTAACGGATGTTGTTACGGAGCTCAAGGTGGACCCACCAAACTTTCATAACACTCTCACTCTTCTCACATGAATCAAACTGTACAAAAAGAACATAATTATTATATCTACTTACTTTTTATTACTGTCTTGTCATCATTGTCTTAAACTTGGGTTAATGACACTTTGTCCCTTCAAAGTATCAACATATTCCTACTTTGGCCCCTAAATAATTTTTTTTGTCACATTGGCTCTTAAACTATTAATTTTTTTCAATCGATTCAAATTCCTTTAACTCCTTCCAAATTAGTGACGGAATTGAACACATAGCCTCCAAATGGCAACCTAACCATACCCACTACCCAAACCCAAACCCTAAAAGGCAGAATGTGGAACCCTTTCCCCAACCAAGACCAGAGCCCCTTCCCCAATCTCGTTGCCACCACCTACGCACACAAAATGAGAGAAAGAGTGAAGTCGCCCCTAGACTTTGTAGGCGTCAACCCTGACACAACCCTTCCCCCTATTCCAACCCAAATCCCAAAAACATCTTACTAGCATACACACACAGACGTCGACCACCACGAAGATTTTTTCAGCATTGAGATTCAAGAGCATTGGCGGCAATGCCAAAGTTGGAAAAAAATGGGCGATGGCTTCTCCATCGATCAGATCATCTCAATTACTGGCAATGTTCTAGTTCACCATCACTGGGGCTATCTCTCTCACTTTTTGTGTGTGCGTGCATGGCTAGTATGTGTGGTTATCCACTGTGGAAATAGAGATAGGGATTTTTTTTTTTGAGGGAGGGGGGAAGGGGGAAGGGTCTGGGAAGTCAAGGTTCTAAGTTAGGAAAACAGTTGGGGGCAGGTGTGGAACTGCGCTTGGGCTTTGGGATACATTTGGTGTCACGTGTCAATTTCATCACCAATGTGGACAAAGTTAAAAAATTGGAGTTGATTGAAAAAAATAATAATTTAAGGACAATGTGACAAAAAAATTTGTTTAGGGGGCAAAATGGGAATGGGCCAAACTTAAAGGGGCAAAGTGTTATTAACCATTTTAACATTTTGTTTTGGTTGAAATTTATAATATAAATTACAACTCATTTTGAATTTAAAAACTATCTCCCGCAATCTACAATTGAAATTCATTTGAATTAATCTAACGGCTAAAATTTCACTTGAGATTATTCCTCCCCCCAAAAAAATAAAAAAAAACTATCACTTCTTTCTTTTCAAATGTGTGGGTCCCACATAAATTATTATCCAATAGCCAAAAAACTTTTCAAGCTTGGCATACCCACAAAACAAAAATTAAAACACACTTTTTTTTTCTCCCTCATTTCTCTCAAATTAGCAAAAATTTTTTAAAATTATTGTAGTTTTTAATTTGTTCTCCATTTTGTAGCAATATATCTCTTCGTATATGCATGGAATATATCTTTTATTTGACATTTATATTTTATCTATTTTTTAAATTGTAAAACTCTAACGAGTACTTATAAGAGATGGTCTTTTTTTTTTTACATAGTACCCATAGGCACAAGCAATTACTAGTATTCTATAAATGAAAAGGTAAAAAAATTACATATTTTTCTTTGTTAACTTTTGAAAGTAAAAATATATTTTGGAACATTTCAAAATGGGATAATGACCTGGTAATATCGAATGACGGGAGTATAAAAGACGAGACCCAACCCTATAGGTTTCAGATAGGTTTTTAAATTAAGGGTCATGATTGTCTCTAGTCCAATTATGGATTGGATTGGGCGGGACGGTTCAATTCAGACATTTTGACCTTCATTTTGGGTTCATTTTGATGATTCGAATTGTTCACATTGTAGACTCCATTGTAAAGATCAGTACTTTAAAAAGTCACGTTGATTAGGCACAATTTAGTATTTGTTTAGTACTATTTTATAATTTAATAAATAGCTGCAGCACGTAGGATTATACTATTTATCTTGATATAAATAAATTGTTACTGATTGACTATTGAATTATATTCGATTAACGTGTTTTTTTACAGTGTTAAACATCTTGATAAGCTCTCCAATTTCAATGGCTTTGATCATTAAAACAAGCAAAAAAATGGGGCTTAAAATGACTGAACTAGACTGATCGAGTCCAATTATAAACTGATGACAATCCAGCCCCTTTAGTTAACCATATAATAATGCTGATAGTTGACAGAAAACCATCCGCATTAAGCTTTGGTTTGAAATGCGCATATGACAATGATATTTCGTTTTCCTTTGACATGGATATTAATAAATTGATGGGAAAATGTACCAACGCTTACATTCTTTGAAAAGTCAATTACTTAGGAATTTAAATAATCATTTATTTAGCTTTTTTAAGCTTATTCTACAAAAAAGAAGTGAAATTTTTTCAAGTTGCGGTTTCTAGCTTTTTTTTTTTTATTATTTGAAGATTCTTAAAATATTTGGAATCAAAGCATAGCCTATGTTCATAAAGGAAACCATTATAGAACTGTTACTTAGGAAAATTTGGATATTTAGTTTACAAACGACTATTTCACACTTGTTTAACCGCTTTTTAAGTTAACTATCTATAAAATCATATAATCTAAAAATTTAACTTATAAGTGATACCAAACAGGGGATTAAAATTAACCAAAATTGGGATTCACTTGGCTTTAAGTTTGTTTTTCAGAAAACGGCCTGTGTACTTGACTAGCATTGGTGGAAAATTAAAGTAGCTAACAGCTAGTAAGACTGTTAATCACATCAATATGAACGGCTTTCAATGTGCTGCCACATATATGTTCATCAACTTATTGTTTGGTTCTTTCAATGAAGGCTTAAATTAGGGATGGCAATGGGCGGGGCGGGGGTGGAGGTTGGTATTTTCGTCCCCGATCTCCGAAATGTTTTACAATCCTCGTCCCTACCCTGATCTCCAGCGGAGAATTTTTTATACCTCCATCCCTGCCCCTAACGGGGACCGGGAATCCCAACCCCGAATTTGAACCCTGAAACTGTACAACTTCCTGTAAGAAAAATAAATTACTTTATAAAAAAATATTATTATTTTTTGTACAGAGAAAACAAACAAAATAAGAAAAAAAATAAACAAAAAACCATTTTTGGCAAGTTCAAATAATTCTCATTCAAAAATGATATAAAAATTTGGTCTCTTTAAATAAATACAAATTTTAAATTCTTTAATGAAAACAATAAATGTCTTTATTCTAAAAAAGATAAAACCCTAAAATAGTAAGAATATATATAATATAGGTATATTAGTAATATAGTACTATAGTAAGGGTAAACATATAAAATAATATTAATTCGGGGTGATTTTGGAGCGAGGATATACAAAATCGTTCCCACCCTATCCCCAATTTTTTTTTATTTCCGAATCCGAACTGAACCCCGACCTCCCCCTTAAAAAAAAAAGAAAGAAAGAAAATAAAAAAATTTACCCCAATCGGGGCGGGGCGGGTGAAATTGCCGTATCAACTTAAGAATATATCACAAAGGTAAATAATAGTCATCAACTTTTAAAATATTAAAATAAATGAACATAATTGCACTTCAATAAAAACTCGCTAATGAGTTGAAACTTGGAAATGCTTGTTTGGGGTAAACCCACTGCCAAACACTCAGAACAGAGATTTGAGATACCAAATTTCATCATTTTGGGTTCAAATTTCTTTTATTCATTTCCGTTTTTTTTTTAAAAATAAATTGAAGCCACATGATGAGTACTTCCAAATTAAGAGCACTAATGAGTTTATTCATTTGCTTGTAAAAGCATGT
>CM018916.1:10589397-10591897 GCA_009663005.1 Actinidia chinensis
TGATGCTCACTGTATGAAATTGCATTTTTATCCATGTAGTCTCTAAAGTCTTCAAAACTTTCATATACATGCAAATTTAATCCCAAAACTTCTTCAAATAACAACCATAGGACATGCTAACATTCAAACTCTCAAAATATAAAATACATAAAAATATTATATTTTGTCACACACAATTGACAACACATAGGAGTTAACCCCAAAACTTCTTCAAATAACTAGATTCACATAACAACACTCAAATTTTCAAACCATAAAATACATAAAAATATTATATTTTATCACACACAATTGACAACACATAAGAGATAAATTCCAGGCATTAATTATGTGATTCAAATAATTAAATGTATTTAAATAACTTGGGCTATTACAAATTACCACCGCGAACAAATCTTGCCTGCAAAATCAAAAAACTGGATTGATTCGTTTGTATAAATTTTGCGAGAGCTAATTAATGAGACAAATATGATCATAAGCAATAAAAATAAACCAATCACATGAATATGGACACGCAAATATTTACGTCAAAAATTCCAAAGTAGGGAAAGAACCACAAGACTAAGTTTGACTTACTAATCCATTATACAAAATACAAGTTACAACTTACAAAAGCAACCTAACTGAATTTATGCGCCTTAGGTATAGAATCCTCAAACTTCTGAGTGTGCTCCTTGTACGGATCGAGTCTATGATGTCCACTTCAATGGCTTGGGGGAAAGGCGAGATAAAGAAATCTTGCATGAAATTGCACTTTTTCCCTATAGTTTGTGAAGTCTTCAAAACTTTTAAATAATTGCAGATTCAACCCCAAAACTTCTTTAAATGACAACCATAAGGGTAAATTCACATCCTAACACTCAAACTCTCAAAATATAAAATACATAAAAATATTATATTTTGTCACAAACAATTGACAACACCTAAAAGATAAATTCTAGGCATTAATTACGTGATTAAAATAATTAAAAGTATTTAAATAACTTGGGGTATTATAAATTACCACCTTGAATAAATCTTGCTTGTAAAATCAAAAAACTAGATTGATTCGTTTGTACAAATTTTGTGCAAGTTAATTAATGAGACAAATATGATCGTACGTAATAAAAATAAACTAAGTAAACAAAATAGACACGCGAATTTTTGTCTAAAAAATTCCAAAGTAGGGAAAGAACCGCAAGACTAAGTCTGACCAACCAATCCACTATACAACATACAAGTTACAACTTACAAACTCAAGCTAAATGAATCTATGCACCTTAGGTATAGAATCCTCAAACTTCTGAGTGTGCTCCTTGTACAGACCGAGTTTATGACGTACGCTTCAATAGCTCCGGGTGAAAGTGAGCGAGCGAAAACTTGTATAAAATTGCACTTTTTTTCCTGTAATTTTGAAAGTCTTCAAAACTTTTAAATAATTGCAGATTCAAACCCAAAACTTCTTCAAATGACAACCAAAAGGGTAGACTCACCTACTAATCCTCAAACTCTCAAAATATAAATACATAAAAATATTATATTTTGTCACACACAATTGACAACACCTAAAAGATAAATTCTAGGCATTAATTGCGTGATTAAAATAATTAAAAGTATTTAAATAACTTGGGGTATTATAAATTACCACCTTGAATAAATCTTGCTTGTAAAATCAAAAAACTAGATTGATTCGTTTGTATGAATTTTGCGCAAGTTAATTAATGAGACAAATATGATCATAAGCAATAAAAATAAACTAAGCACATAAAACAGACACGCGAATTTTTGTCTAAAAAATTCCAAAGTAGGGAAAGAACCACAAGAGTAAGTCCGACCAACCAATCCACTATACAACATACAAGTTACAACTTACAAACTCAAGCTAAATGAATCTATGTGCCTTAGGTATAGAATCCTCAAACTTCTGAGTGCGCTCCTTGTATGGACCTAGTCCATGATGTATGCTTCAGTGACTTAGGGTGAAGGTAAGCGAGCGAAAACTTGTATAAAATTGCACTTTTTTTCTTGTAATTTTGAAAGTCTTCAAAACTTTTAAATAATTGCAAATTCAACCCCAAAACTTCTTCAAATGACAATCACATGGGTAGATTCACATACTAACACTCAGACTCTCAAAATATGAAATATATAAAAATATTATATTTTATCACACACAATTAACAACACCTAAGGGATAAATTCTAGATATTAATTACGTGATTAAAATAATTAAAAGTATTTAAATAAGTTGGGGTATTACAAATTACCACCTCGAACAAATATTGCCTGTAAAATCAAAAAGAGTACGTGATTAATACAATTAAAAATATTCAAATATGTTTTTTAGGTTGTAAAATTTTAACGAGTACGTCTAAGATGTGATTTTTTATTTTTGCGTAGTGTCATGGGTACGGGCAATTACTACACACACATTTGAGAAATAGATTTATTAATTTGGAGTTTGATTTTGGGTTTTTGATTTGGATATTGATATGTTTTTGATATTGAAATTAATTTTGGA
>CM018916.1:10621897-10624397 GCA_009663005.1 Actinidia chinensis
TCGGTCAAGGCTGGCAGCTTATTGCAGCTTTTTCCTGAAATAACCCTCAATGTCAAAGGCAAAACAAAATACTTCAAAATTAAATTAACGCAAAGGAGAGAAACCAACCTAGCATCCCCTAAGATCTAGGAACCCACGGGATTCTCTTGCCCGAAGGCATGCTCGGAAAAAACTCCCATTCATCTCTAGAGGCGAAAAAGAACCTCTTCTTCCACCTTTTTATGTTGCTCGGTGATCCTCGGAGCAGGTTCTTGTCGGGCCTCACCTTGAAGTAGTACCACGTCTGGTAGTGGGTTGAGAGAGTATAGACTCCTAAACTCGTCACAAGACATATGGCGCTTGTAGTATCGCCATATCACCAACGAACAAGTGGCAAATCACCACGCATTTGGGAAAAGTTGGGGCAGGGAAGATTTTGTAATGGTTTAAAATCCGCCTAGTGATGGGGTGGATTGGGAACCTTAAACCAGCATGAAAGACAGCTTCATAAAAAGCTACCTCGCTTGGGCAAGTGGATAGAATCGTCTCAACTACTCTGGGGATCTTGAGTTGGATTTCAGAAGGAAATGAGTATTTTTCCCTAAGCTTGTCTGGGTCGCCCTGGGACATGACACTGGTTTCTTTTGTAAGATTCGATGAGTCCATTTCAGATTGTTCCGTATAAACGAATGAATTATCTATAGGGGAACCTTTGAAGGGCAACGAAGGGGACTGGTTTACGTCGTTAGTTATATAGGATTTCCCTCCTAAATAGTCGGATACCTAGGAAGGTAAATAATGTTCTAATTCTCCATCTCCTAAGTTGATCCTACTGGACATAAACTAAAGAATGCGGAAGTAAAAATTAATGATTTGAGTACTTACTGAGAAAATGGAGGGAGCGGCGAGCTGTATATGGTAAGGTGCGTGTTGGAAATGGAGCAGCAATTCGACAACAAATGGGAAAAGTGTAAATGAATAGAATGACCCCCTATATATACATAGAGCCAAGGGTTGAGATCAATTTGCCTCAATGACTAAGATTTTGCGACGTTTCGAATTCTGAGATGAAAAACTGTCGTTCCCGCCATAAATCTTTTTTCCCGCCGATATACTTTATTTCGCAATTTATTTCCCCCATCCACGTGGCCTTATAATAGAGTGTCTCCATTAACTGCCTTCATAAATGCTCCACCTATCTACACGCCATCATTGCACATCCACGTCAGTATTGAGCAGTCTCTTCCATTGATACTCGTGTTTCACCTCGGCTCGCCGAGTAGAAATGCTTAACTATTCTTATCACCACAATGCGTGGAATTTACTTAGCAATGCCGCCCATTCATTACGATATGATAAGGCATCTTGATCGCCAGCATGGACATCGCTATTAAGAAGAGTGCAAATTTATGGCAACATGGCAAAGCATTTTGATCATAATGGATAGTGCCACTGTAAAAAGTGTACATCCATTACTAAATTATAAGTCATCTTAATCAACATTTAGGAAATAGCCATTCCAGTTGCTTCGCCTTATAAAAACTTTCGACGCCTAGTAATCTTTACGTTCGCCTACTCTATTTCGCCTTATTTAAAATTTTACTTCGCCAAATTATGATCGCCTTTGTTCCGATATCGTCATTGCAATCACAGCCAGCAAAAAGAGAATAAGAAATAGAGATTCTCATTCATTTGAAAGAGATAAGGAACATAAATTTTCATTTGAAATACAAGGATTGAAGGTCTCCATTATAAAAAAAAAAAAAAATTTAGAGGACTCGTCGCCTAATCCTCCTGCTCCTCCCTCTCCTCGGTTGCCTTCCTATCCTTTTCATCGGCTTCAACCTCTATTTTTGCCCGCCAAAGTAGGAGGATGCCGAACCAACCACGGCCTCTTGAAAGTCTTTTGACTCTTTAAATGTCGCAATGATCCTCCTCTTGGCGAGATTTTGACTTTTTTCAAGCTCTGCCACCCACGATTTCAGCCTCCCCACCTCTTTATTCCTCACCTCCACTACCTCGGCGGCTTTCTTTTCCTTTGCGCTCACCTCGGCCAGGGCCCCCTCTAATTTGATGGCCCAGTTTTATGCTCAGACCATCTCATGCTCAGAAGATTCAGCAAGGGCGCGATGATTATTGGCGCTTTTAGCAAAATCCCTGCTGCGAATGACGAAGAAAGAACCCAAAATGAGTCCATGCTAAAAACAAGTACGTGAGATCGCCATCAAGTAAGAATAACAAAAAATTCCAAGAAAACAAATACCTGGCCAAGGACGTGGAGGAACTTGGTCACCACCTGATCAAAGGTGAACTTCTCCACCTTCTCTTTGTCAGCAAGGAGGATCACCCCAGCCAAAATCTTCTCTGTCATAGCGGCACTAGCCATCACCGAGGCGTGAGGACCTAGAGCCTTGCCAGGGATAGACTTGGCGGCCGCGTAGGGACCACATGTGCACCATTGACGATTTTGGTTTTCTTCGCCTTTGGCAATGGGGCGACCTGCTTTCCCTTGGACCCGTCG
>CM018916.1:10786897-10791897 GCA_009663005.1 Actinidia chinensis
TGTTAATTTTGTGTTAGTTATGAAATATTGTGGCTTGTGACGAAATATACCATAAAATGCGTAACTTGTATATATGGTTCTAGTATGTATCATAGCTTTCTCCTAAATGTTTAGATAGGTAAAAAAATGATTTTTTAAACCTGAATCTAAAAGCATTGTTGATGGCTAATATTTGTCCACGGTCATTTGGGCCTCCAAGCAAGGCATTCAGTACACTTATCCACTTTTTATGGGACATATGGCAATCGGATTAATCGCCAAGCAAAAAAATGTGTTTTAAAGGGCATTGTGGTTGAAGTCAGACCTATAGACCAAAACGGTACTGGCCTATAAGCCCAAATCAAGAATCAAAAATCAAAATTCAGAATTTGAATAAATACCTGGTCCTATCGGCATTTAGGTATACAACATTCGATATTCCATATTCTGAAAATTTAATTGAAATATTCCAAATAAGTCCAACCTATTATGAATTCAAAATTCAATTATGTTTGGCCAAGCCCAAGCGTGAAATGCCTAGAGAAATAAGCCTAGACCTCTCAGAGGGTTTAACAACTTTGAAATTAGCATCACACAGGTTAAATAGCCTAAATAGACTCTAGAAATAGCAATAACAAGCCCATACCTTTTATGGGCCTAACACTAGATTTTCAGGCCCAAATAGTGCCCAATCACCTTCCTAGGTTTTTAATCGTGGCTATAGTTGGGTTGGTGACTCCTATGAGAGATAAGTAGCTGAACTTTGTCCTAACATTTTTCGAGAAGGCTGGCTCGCTTGTCTGAAAAAGCTTAGTACTCCCACAGATCATCCTGCCTAGAATGCAGTAACACCGGAGGTGGAGCTCCCAGATCTATCTAAAGCTTATTCGCCCCTGATTCTACCGAGCTTCGATGAGGAAGAGTACATGAATCAATAGATAGAAGAAGGAGATGAAAACGCAATCGAGGTGGATGGTGCTGGCACAGGCAATGATCTCAGGGATGGGGGCAATACAAAGAGGGCTGGGGAAGATCAGATCATCCCGCCCAAGTGTAACTTGCTTTTATTGCCTTACGAGGGATGATCTTTTGTAAATGCTTTTATTTTGAATAATTTTTGAACATCGTACTTTCCATTTGATGAAGTATTATTTTCTTTTCTTTAGCTCATTTTTTACCTTTGCTCGAGCTCGATTTTTCGATAGCTTGATAAATGCCTTAGCAAATATCTGCTTTTGCGTATCTTTTGCTTAGAATGCTCCTGATCTCGGTACTGAGGCAACTTGTCATTGAGCTTTATGTATGCCTTAGCACAATTTTGTTGTTGATGAATTTGGTAGCGTAGGTGATGTTTTTCTCTAGAATTGTGCATTTTAAGGCATCTCAAGTTCATGATTGAGCAAGTTCAGCATAATAGCCTCACGCTTCAATTTTAGGAAACCTCAAGCTCATGATCGAGAAGCTCGGCAACAACTAGTCTTGCGTTGTTTTAAGACATCTCAAGCTCATGCTTGAACAAATTGGTGATTAGTCATGCTGCAATAGGATCTCAGGCTTGTGGTTGAGCAGCTTGGTGACTAGTCTCAAGCTTTTGGTTAAGACCACCTTAGCTCTTGCTTAGGCAAACAAAGAATTCATCTTGGTTCAAATTTGCTTTGAAGAATTTTACTTAATTTTTTTTTTTGCAAACATGTGGTGTTTGTAGTGACCCTTCGGTCGAGCTGTGTGCATTTGTTTCCTGAACTCATGAAGTAATTAGCTTGCTTGCATAGTTGAAAATACTTATATTTTGTAAAATATGGCAAACAAAGACTTTTGATTATATTTGAGAAATCCAGAGTGCAATTTTTGTAAATACAAACTCAGTAGAGAGAGGTTACACTTTATTAATAATACTCTCTCAAATTGTTAGAATTCCAAGGTCTTGGCTCTTTCTTGCCCTTGAGATCCTCAAGATGAGAAACACCTTTGAAAGGTTACTTGGTTATCTTGTAGAGACCCACCCAGTTGGGACCGAGCTTTCCGTCCGCCGTGGCCTTGGTATGTCTAACGACTTTCTTCAGGATGAGGTCGCGAACAACAAACTCTTTGTGCTGGTTTTATTGTACAATTTTTCCAATTGCTTCTAGGCCATTCATATTAGTGCATTCTCCCTTTGTTCGTCAGCAAGGTCGAGGTCCCAATCATGACCATGTAGTTGTTGTTGTCGTCATCGTAAGCCTCGATTTGTAATGTGGGCAAAACCGACTTCTAGCAGGATTACTACTTCAAAACTGAAAGCAAAGGAGTATGCATTTCGTTCGTTGCTTTTAACGGTGTAGTCCGATAGACACATAAAACATTTGATAGCTCCTTGATCCATTTATCTTTGGATCTTTCAAACATCTTTTTAATCCTATTCATGATCATCTTATTGGTTGTTTTGGCTTGCCCATTGCACTGCGGGTAGTTCAGTGTTGAGTTGTGGAATTCAATCTTCAATTGCTCTAACAAGTTCTTGACTTTTTGGCCCCCGAATTGTATCCCATTATCTGATACGAATGCTCTGGGATGTTGAACCTTGACAAGATGTTTCTACGGATGAATCTCATTACATCCGCTTCTCTAATCTAGGCTAGTGGTTTAACTTTCACCCACTTGGTAAAATAGTTTGTGGCTGCCAGTAAAAATATTTTTGTTCCCCGCAGTTCAGAGCAAGATTCCCACAATGTCCATTCTCCACTAGGCAAAGAACCATGAACTCATAAGAGGAGTCAAGACCTTGGTTGTTTTATGGATGAGGGGTGAGAACAGTTGACATGTTGTACATTTGCAGATATACACTTGGACATCTCTCTGCATGTGGGGCCACTAATATCCTTGTGTTAGAACTCGGTGGGATAATGATATTCCCGTAGAGTGTAGTCCGCACATGCCTTCATGGATTTCGAACAACACATCCTCGGTCAAGCTCGAGTGAACACACAAAAGGTAAGTCCCCGAATATGATATTTTGTACAAATCTCCGATTGGGGAAATTCAGAATCATTTTGCTTTTGTTTGGAGCTTGTGCACTTCCATTTTGTCCTCGAGCAGTTTGTCCTGGCATAGGAACACTGTGATTAGGTCCATCCAGCTTGGTTCTAGCTAGATATTGTTCAAGATAGTCTTTTGATTAATTTTGATGTTGGAAGCTGAGATTAAGTCTATTGCGATGATCCATCCAGCTTCTCCTTCAAAAGTTGATGCTAAGCCTGCTAGCGCATTTACATGTGAATTAAAATTCATCCTCATCTGCTCAATCTGAATTGCTCTGAATTCGGTGAGGAGGGTTTTTACGATTGCCAAGTACTTAGCCATTTTGACTCCCGAAGCTTTAAATTTTTCAGTGACCTAGTTCACAATAACTTTGAATCACTGAAAATATGGAGCTCAGGAACCTTTACCTTGTTGAAAAATCTAAGTCCCACAATAAAAGCTTCAACTCGGCTTCATTGTTTGTTGTTGGGAAATTCAGCCTACGATAGTGTTCAAAAACTTTCCTTTGGGGACTTATTAGAACGACACCTGTCCCTTCCCTTAAGATGTTTCTTGCTCCGTCAATGAATATTCTCCATGCTATGGAATGATCAATCCGAGGTGGTTCCTTGCGAACCTCGGGACCTTCAGGTGCAAGTTCGGTTAGAGCTGATGTTATTGTCGAGGTCCTCTCCTTTCTATGTGTAGACGCAGGGCAACCCGGCTCTAAACCTACAGCTCGGGCGAGAACTCTGCAACAATATCAACCTAGACTTAGCCCTTGATTGTTGCCCTTGGCAAAATTTTATGTCCAACTGTTTGAGCTCGACGGCCCATTTGGACAGTGCCCAGACAGGTCTACTTTTATTAAGATATTTTTGAGTGAAAACTCGATATATAATGTGATTAGATATGCTTGAAATTAGTACATGAGTTTTCGCAAGGTAAGAATTAATGCCAGTACCAAATTTTCTAACATTAGGTACCTCTTTTGGAAATCCATAAATGTCTAGCTAATAAAGTAGATCGGGTGTTGCTCTTAATTTATCTCCCTTTGTAACACCGAGCTAATGGTATTTTCTAAGATTGTGAGGTAAACGTAGAACAGTTCTCTCTCATCCAGAGTAGGAAGAAGTGGTAGGCTAGTCAAATATTTTTTGAACAGTTGGAGTGCCTGTTCGCACTCTTTATTCCAAGAAAAAATTATATTTTATGAAAGAGTTGAAAATAGACGACATTTGTTAGATGACTTATGAATCAATTGAGTGGCGTTGCCATCCAAGTCAATTTTTGAATCTCATCTGTAGTTCTCGAACTTACGAGGTCGTTTATAGCCACAATTTATTCCGATTTGCTTCGATCTCTCGCTGAGTTACCAAGTAACCCAGGAATTTGCTCGAGTTTACCTCTAAAGCGCTCTTGGCTACGTTCAGCCCCAAATTGTGTTCTTTAAGAATTGTGAACACCTTGGTGAGGTATTTCAAATGGTCTTGTTTGCTTTTGACTACCATATCATCGATGTATGTGTCCATAGATTTACCCATCAGAGCCTTAAACATTTTAGTGATCATTCTTTGGTATATAGCCCCAGGGTTTTTTCAATCCGAATGGCATCATCTTGTAGAAGAATATGCAGCAGGGGATGATAAAGACCGTTTTCTCTCTGTTTGGTTCATGCATGGCAATCTGATGGCAACCTCGGTATGCATCTAAGAAACTCATTCGGGCATAACCCGAGGTAGAATTCACTAATTGGTCAATTTTTGGCAACGGGAAGTAGTCTTTCTTACAAGCTCGATTGAGACTTGTGAAATCAACACACACTCTCCACTTGCCAGTCTTTTTTTACTGTCACTGTGTTTGACGTCCAACTAGGGTAAAGGACTTATGTTATTATGCTCTTCTCTTTTAGCTTCTAAACCTCTTCTATCACTGCGTCTATGTACTCAGGCGACGATCTGTGTCCCTGTTGTTTGACTAGATAGGCCTAAGGAATGATGTTGAGTTTGGATTTGATGAAGTAT
>CM018916.1:10811897-10814397 GCA_009663005.1 Actinidia chinensis
ATCTAACTTAACTATCAGAGAGCCGTTCTTGAAAATAACTCTAGCGGCCATTCTCAGTATTCCCATGTTGTAGTTTGGACTACCAACCAGCAGTCTCTAGCAGCCATCGCTAACTGTCGCTTCGCTACCACGGGGGTCTATCTTTGATTTTATCTTCTCCATTCAAATACTCACAACCCCACAATTGGCGCTGTCTATAGGAAATCGACCATAGACATTTGTAAACATGATTCTTATGGCATTACAAAGCAACAATGGTTTCGGTAGTCATAAAACCCAATTGGAGCATCCTCTCATGCCTAGAACTCCAGTTGAGAGAGGAACTAAACTACTGACTGATATCCAGAGGGCGACCAAGGGCTTCTTTAGGCAAAGGATGGTTCAGTTGCTTACCGAAGGTGAAGACAACCGGGACTTACCATTAGGCATCTAGAAACTCAATTGGTAAAGTTAACATAGATCATGGTGACCAACAAACTGATGAAGCCAGTTCCAGGGGTTGGTAAAGGGCCATCCGAGGTGAGGTCCAAGAGATAAGAGGATCCACCTTAGGACGGTAGGAAGGAAAAAGAAACAGAATCCAACACTGAGGCCGGAAGCCAAAGTGATAACAAAACTGTGGCACCAGGTAAACGTAGGGTATCACCGAGCTGAACCCACTTTAGCGTAGACCTACGAAAAAGCTGGGGTGGGGATTTACGAGCGAAGCTGCTAGCCAAGGCATCAATGCCCGCAAGAAATGCCATCCCAAAAAAATAATAACCCGGACCACCATGTCCATGCCAAGAGAATAAATCCTATGGTACCAAACCCCATTCATACTCGAGATTAAGGGAATGGACCCTCTGGTAAAGTTCACTCCCCTAAAGTTCACTCTATATGACGGGAAGTAAGACCCGAGGTCTCACATCAGCATTTCAAACAAATGATGGCAGATATGGAATCATGTCGATGCACTCATGAGCAGGGTGTTTCTATCAAGTTTGGGGGACCTTGAACTGAAATGGTTCGACAAGCTCATCATCGGATCAATAAGGAGCTTTTACTAACTTACCGAGGCATTTGTGGCTCAATTTGTCATCAACAAAAAGGCACCAAAGGTGTCAACTCTTTTCTGACACTTCAAAAAGCAAGAATTAAATGCTTCACAACTATAACAAACACTACTGGGAGTTATACAATGAGATATATGAATGCTTAGAAAAGCTAGTAGTAGTCAGCTACATGCTCGGGCTGACCCCGGGTAAGAAGCTTTGTGAGGACCTGACACTCAATCTTCTGGCCAACCTTCGGGATCTCAAGTCTCGAGTCGAAATGTTCACTCGGCTAGAGGATGACATCCGACAAGCAGAATGATCTATGACGTGTTTACCCTAGGGTGACGGGTTCTTCAAGAAATGAAGGGAAAGTCCGGTAGACCATGAAGGCTTTTTAGGAAGTAATCTATATACTACTCACTCTAATCCAAGATAAGCCATACTTTAGGAAGCCCACCCTCATGGGAGGGAATCCTAAAAAATGCAATCAATGGTAGAAGTGTTCCTTTTACAAGGAGAAAAGGCATAAGACCAAAAACTATATTGCCCTAAAGTTTTTTCTTGATCAGCTTGTTCGGGATGGACACCTGAATGAGTTTATTGATCAAAAAAAGACTCAGGCAGAGAGAGCTGAGGTCAGGCCTAACCGAAGGTTTGACTGAGGCAATGAAGAAACTGACGATACCTTGGAGGAAGCCCTTCCTATGGGACTATTCACTTGATCAGAGTACCAAACCACCTCGATCTCGCGAATAAGATCCAGGAGAAGATCCCCATCGTCCGTAAATGAACGAAATTCTCTTCGTCCAACCAGCGGCGAAGAAGCCAAAATAGAGTCAATTTGATCAAGGTAACATCACATTTACCAAGGCTGATCTTAAGCAGGTCCAACACCCCCATAGCTATCCTTTGGTCATCTAGCTGCGGGACCGCAACTATGATGTCAAGAGGATTCTGGTGGACATTGGCAGTTTGGTTGAGGTGATATACTATGAATTATTTAAACAACTTAAGCTGTCTAAAAATGATTTAAAATCAACCCGAACTTCTCTTCGCTCCCAAAAGTGAATTCTTTACTGTAAGTGTATGGGTCACGAAGTAGTAATAAACTTGAAGTACGACTATCGATTCCACGAGGAGTAGTGCCATGGTAATCACAAGATAACTAAAACACTCGATTCATTCCTAACTTAATCCTAACTTATGCTTCCAAAAAGAGAAAATAAACCATTGTATTTTGATTTTAATGAATTTAAAATTAAATCTAAAAATAAAACATTGTATTGTGGTGTAAGGTATGGTTACGGTTGTGGTTGGAGGTTTTTAAGGTTTTGTGAAAATTGTTGCATATTTTGCTGTCCCTCTTGTCACCACCTAAAATTAGGGTGATTCCTCCAACTCGGTTATATGTATTGGAGTAGGGATTGTTCCCACTCCTCGAAAATTAATTTATCGCATTAAAC
>CM018916.1:10851897-10859397 GCA_009663005.1 Actinidia chinensis
ACGATCAAATACCTCAAAGCCCAATTGGACGACTTGATGTAGGTCATAGTGACCAATAAAATGGTGATGCTAGCCTAGGGGATGGAAAAGGGCCGTCAAAGATGAAAAGACCCACCTCGAGGAGGCAAGAAAGAATAAAGCCAAACAAAGGAAGCTGAGGTCAGGCTGAACCCTAGGTTTGACCAAGGTAATAAAAAGACTAATGTTATCTTAAAGAAAAATTTCCCATGGTAACTATTCACATGAACGGGGGACCACACCACCTGATCCTGGGAACTATTCACATGAACGACGAGGAAGTTAAGATAGAGCCAAACCAATCCGTGTTGCATCACATTTACCAAAGTTGACCTTGAGCGAGTTCAGCACCCCATAACAATCCTCTGGTTATCCAGTTGCGGGTCCACAATTACGATGTCAAGAGAATTCTAGGGGATATTGGCAGTTCGGTTGAGGTGATGTCCCCTCCCCTATAATGCAATCGTCGATCGAGATTGGTTACACAGGATGAAGGGAATTACGTCCACACTACACCAAGCTATTAAATTGCCATCCTTCGAGGTGAAGAAACCCTTTATGTGGACCAAGTGGCAACCAAATAGTGATATCTTGCCACTGTCTCTATTAAGGCTGCTATGAAAAAAGTGCAGATAGTTAAAGAGAAATGGGAAGTCTTGAAAGATGTTGAAAGAACTCCCAAAGCCAAAGTCGTAGAGGATCTCATACGCTATGAGCTCAATGATCCGAACTCAAATCACTTATTCCTCACTGGTGCAAACCTAAAAGAACGAGAGAGAATTGAGCTCATTGAGTTCCTAAAAGCTAATATCGAAGTTTTTGCATGGACTTCATATGAAATGCCCAGGATTGACCCAGACTTCATCAAACACAAACTCAATGTCATTCTCAAGACCCACTCAGTCAAACAACAAAAAAGAAGATTTGCGTCCGAGCATGTAGACATAGTGATAGAAGAAGTTGATAAGCTGAAAGAGACAAAAGCAATAACAGAAGTTCTTTACCCTAACTATTTGTCCAAGATAATGATGGTAAAGAAAAATATTGGCAAGTGGAGAGTGTCAGTTGATTTCACAAGCCTCGACCGAGCTTGTTCGAAATACTATTTTTTTCCACCAAAAATTGACCAACTAGTAGACTCTATCTCAGGTCATGCCTGGATGACCTTCTTGGATGCATACTGAGGTTACCATTAGATTGCCATGCATGATCCAGATAGAGAGAAATCTGTATTTATCACCCTTGCAATCATGCCCTTTGGGCTAAAAAACACTAGAGCCACATACCAAAGAATGATCACTGAGATGTTCGAGCTTCTAAAGGGTAAAACTATGAATGTATATATTGATGATATGGTGGTCAAAAGCAAACAAGAACCGTACCATTTGAAGGAACTTGCCAAGGTGTTCAAAGTTCTCAAAGAACACAATATGAGGTTGAACGCAGCCAAGTGCACTTTCGGAGTAAGGGCAGAAAAATTCCTGGGGCACTTGGTAACTTTGCAAGGGATCGAAGCAAATTCGGAATAAATTATGGCAATAAATGACCTTGTTAGCTCAAGAACTGCAGAGGAGGTTCAAAAACTAATTGGGATGGCAGTAGCACTCAACTAATTCATAATATGATAAATGTCGTCCATTTTTTCAACTCCTTTGCAAAAATTAAAAATTTTCTTGGAATAAAGAGTTCGAATAGGCACTCCAATAGTCCAAACAATATTTGACCAGCCCACCACTTGTTTCCACTATCAGAATACGTCGTCAGCATGATGTTGCTATGAGATAGATAGAGAACAACGCCCGATCTACTTCGTTAACATGACGTTTACGGATTGCCAAATGAGGTACCTTTCACTAGAAAAAATGGTACTAGCTTTAATTATTACCTTGCGAAAACTCATGCACTACTTTCAAGCACATCCAATACCAGTATATATAGCAGCAAAGCCACATAGGGGCAAGTGGGGTCAATTGGCCCTACTAAAAAATTACTATTTTTCATAATATAATTTATCATAAATACTATTTTGACCCAATTAAAATTAGTAATTTACCCTAAATTTTATAATTTTGACCCCACTGAACATAAATTTTGGCTCTTTTGATCCCGCTGAACATTTGGCTCTTTTAACCCTAATGAATATTCATTTTGGCTCCACCCCTGGGTATATACTGAGCTTTTGCTCAAAAATATCTTAATAAAAGCAAATTTGTTCGAGCGACTGTCCAAATGGGTCATCGAGCTCAAGTGGTTCAACATAAAATATTTTCCAAGGGCAGCAATCAAGGGCCAAGTCTTGGCTGATTTTGTTGCAGAGTTCTCACCCTGAACTGTGGGTCCAGAGCTGGGCTCCCCTACGTCTGCACATAATAAGGAGGGGAACTCGACAGGAATGTCAACTCTGACCGAGCTAGTACCTAAGGGACCCAAGATTCGCAAGGAACAACCTCAAGATTCAGAGGAACCCACGACCAAGAATATCAATGAGGGTTTTGAGGTTCGTAAGGAACTACCTCAGATCATTCCACAGCATGAAGAATTTTCATTGATAGAGCAAGAAATAGGTTAAGGGTAGGGGTCATTCTAAAATGCCTCGAAGGGCAATTTTTGAGAAATTCCTTAGGCTAAATTTTTCAACACAAACAATGAAGCTGAGTATAAAGCTTTCATTGTAAGACCTATATCTTCCAACAAGTTAAAGGTTTTCAAACTCCATATTTTTCAGCGATTCAAAGCTGGTGATCAACTAAGTCATTGGAAAATTCGAAGCTCAGGGAGTAAATATGGTTATGTACTTGGCAATCGAGAAAACCCTCCTCACCGAATTTAGAGCAATTCAGATTGAGCAGGTGGGGAGGAATTTGAACTCACATGCAAATGCGTTAGCAGTCTTAGCATCGGCTTTCGAATGAGGAGATCATCGCAGTAGACTTAATCTCTGCTCCCAACAGCAAAATTAATCAAGAGACTATCTTAACCAATATTTAGCTGGGACCAAGCTTGATAAACCCAATCGCAGTGTCTTATTTCCATGACAAACTGCCCGAGGACAAAAATAAAGTGCACAAGCTCCGAACAAAAGCAGCAAGATTCTAGATTTCTCCCACCAGAGATTTTTACAAAAGATCTTATTCGGGTTTACCTTGTATGCATTCACCTAAGCTTGATAGTGGATGTGTTGTTCAAAATCTATGATGACATGTGCAAACTACACTCCGGGGGAAGATAATTGGCCTACCGAGCTCTAACTCAGGGATATTGGTGGCCCCATATACAAATAGATGTCCAAGTGAATATCCACAAATGTACAAAATGTCAATTGTTCTCACCTCTTATCCATCAACTAGCTAGGGACTTGATTCCTTTTACCAGTCTATAGCCATTTGCCTAGTGGAGAATGGACATTGTGGGAGCCTTGGCCCGAGCTCCGGGGAACAAAGAAATTTTGCTGGTAGCCACGGACTATTATACCAATTGGGTGGAAGTCAAACCACTAGCCAATATTATAGAAGCGGATGTAATCAGATTCATTTATAAAAATATCTTGCCAAGGTTCGGCATTCCCAAAGCATTCGTATCAGACAATAGGGCATGGTTCGTGGGCCAAAAATTCAAGAACTTGTTGGAGTAATTGAAAATGAAATTCTAGAACTCAACATTGAGCTACCTGTAGTTCAACGCGAAGCAACCGACAAGACGATCATGAATAGAATCAAAAAGAGGCTTGAAAGAGCCAAAAACAAATAGGTCGAGGAGTTACCAAATGTCTTATGGGCCTATGGGACCACACTGTAGAAAGCAACAAATGAAATGCCTTACTCCTTGGCTTTTAGTTTTGAAGTTTTAATCCCACTGGAAGTCAGTTTGCCAACAATACGAATTGAGGCTTATGACAACAATAACTTTGAGGTCTTAGCTCGGGACGTCGATTTTGACGACGAACAAAGGGAGAATGTACTAGTACGAATGGCCAACTATCCGAAACAACTAGCAAAATAGTACAATAAAAAAGTCCAGCATAAAGAGTTTGTTGTCATCGACCTCGTCTTGAGGAAAGTTGGTGGAAATACAAAGGATCCGGTGGACGGAAAGCTTGGTCCCAATTGGGAGGGCCCTTACAAGATAACTAAACTAGATGACAAGGGTGCTTATCATCTTGAGGACCTCGAGGGCAAGCAAGTCCCAAAACCTTGGAAATTCCAACAACTTAAGGAAATAATACCAATAAAGTGTAACTTCCCTCTACCGAGCTTGTATTTAAAAAATTTTGCATACTAGATTTCTCAAATATTATCAGAACCTTATGTTTTCCATATTTACCAAATATAAGTGTTTTCAACTATGCAAGCAGGTTGATCACTTTATGAGTTCCTAAACAATGCACACAATTCAGCAGAAGGGTCACTTCAAACACTATAAGTTTGCAAAAACTATTTTAAGTAAAATTATTCAAAACAAATTTGAACTGAGATGCATTCCTCGTTTGCCTAAGCACAAGCTAAGGTGATCTTAACAAAAAGCGCGAGACTATTAAATGTCTTAAAACAACGTGAGAATAGTTGTCGTTGAGATACTCTTAAGTATGAGCTTGAGATTTCATGACAAGCACAACTAATTACTTACTTACTCAATGCATGAGCTTGAAGTGTCTTAAAATTGAAGCGCGAGGTTATTCTGTCGAACTTCCTCAATCAAGAGCTTGAGACATCTTAAAATGTATATTTCTAGAGAAAAGCATCACCTACGCTACCTCGTGCATAAACAGCAAAATTTTGCTAAGGCATGCACAGAACTCAATGACGAACTGTCGAGCACTAAGCTTAGGAGCATTTAGAGCAAAAGATATGCAAAAGTAGATATTCGCTAAGGCATTTATAAAGCTATCAAAAAATTGAGCTCGGGGGTCCTAAACCATCCAAATAGACAGGCAAAAGGGAGCAAAGGTAAGAAATGGGCTGAAAATAACACTTCATCAAAACCAAAGTATGTGCAGACTTTGATGTTCAGAAATTGTTCAAAATAAAAACATTTACAAAAGATCATCCCCCTTAAGGCAATAAAAGTAAGTTACACTTTGGGGGGGATGATCTGATCTTCCCCATACCTATTTGTATCGCCTCTAGCCCCGAGCTCATTGCTTGTGCCAGTGCCATCCACCTCAGTTGTGTTTTCATCTCCTTCCTTTGCCTGATGGTTCATGTACTTTTCCTCGTTAAAGCTTGGTAGAATCAGGGGCAAATAAGCTTCAGGCAGATCCAGTAGCTCTACCTCCGGTGTTGCTGTAGTCTAGGTTGCATGATATGCGTGAGTATCGAGCTTTTTTAGACAATCGAGCTAGCATTCTTGAAATATGCTGAGGAGAAGTTCAGCTACTTGTCTCTTATAAGAGTCACTAGCCCGGCTATAGCCATGATTAAAAAACCATTTATACATCGGGCCAGCGGCTAAATCCTGTAGAGCCTTGTGAAGTTTTTCTTGGGCAACATCAGCCTTCAGCTTGTACTTGGCAGCAGCAACATCGCTAGCTTAGCAAACGGCCTCCTCAATAGTGAGTTTCTCCTTGGCCTTCTTTAGATTGGAATCCAAATTGTTGGTTTTCTTTAAATCCTTCTTGGCTTCAGAGGAGTACTTCTTTATTCTCACCGAGCTAGCCTTTACTTGGACATGCTACATTATCAACCGATCGCCGAACTTTGCCAAATCCTTAGCAGCTTGATCTGTCGGGAGCATGACCTACCCCAAGGCCAAACAAGTTTCATGGTCCTTCGAAGTGTCGGCCATGGTAACCTGTCTTTTGAGCTTGATAAAGGCAAACTTGGGGTTCCATAGCTTGGGAGTGTCGAAGGGACTAAAGGTCTCAACCGAGCTTCTAACTCCCCCTCACTTTTTCCTCTTAAAGGGACCCATGGCAGATGCCTTCCCCTTACATTTTTCTAAGGAAGTGGGAGGATGGAAAACTCGACTCTGCCTCATTTGGATTAGGGAGAGCTAAAATTGGATCATGGACAAAAGGAGGGACCTGGACTCCGACGACAGGATCCACTGCCTTGGGCCTCTTCTTACCGAGAGCCCTGGGTTTTAGAGCCATGTACGCCACCTTTTGACTAGTTTTAGCACCACCACCCTCAATGAAGGAATACTCAATTAAATCCTTGGCCACTGGCTAAACCTAGGGAAGGTTAAAATCGTCTAAAGTCTCTGAGTCAAAACTCTCTACCAGAATAGGGCCAATAGTAGGTACAATTTCTATAAGAACTTCAACTTCTATAAGTATATTTGGTTTACCTCCTCACCTTCTTTGACCTTATTCGAGCTGATAGAGAAAACAAGTGAACTTGGACTAGAAATGCTAAGGTTGATTTCTGCTCTTCTGAGTAAGATCCCGGGTAATACAAGCATTCTCGCTAAGCTCCTTCGAACTGGTTATAGTACGCCAAACAGCTTGTTCACGAATGTGCAAACCCAGAAGCCTAACCTGACCAAGTTTGTCACACTGATGAGGAATGATGTGGCGGTATACTGGCATGTAAATTAATAGCTCGGCTAGCTTTCAAGTCCTATTGCAATTGTTAACCACCTCAATAGCCATAGCACACTGATTAAACCTCTTCCAGAATCTGCTACTGAATCCTAAAACAAATCCACCATGATGAAAACTGTCAAATTAGCAATATATGAATTTGCACTAGTTCTATAAGTCGACATAACCAAGGTACGAAAATCAACAAGTATAAATACTTACCAGCTGGGACATATCCATTATATCAGGAAAAGAACCATAGGTCATCATCTCTAGCTCGGAACTCCCAATTCACCGAAACCCAGACAAATTTGTTCAAATATAAGTCTTTATTTGGGGCATCGGTCACCAATCTCATCTAGGGCTGATGGAGTTTCCGAAGTCAAAAATAATGGTTGCTTGTGGGCATTCGCGCCAGCGGGTCCCTCCTAGGTCTAATTATGCAATATACATATAGCAGATCTGAGGCATCGAATAGCAACCTCTCCCTTTGCATCAACGCATCCACTGCGAGCACAGTTCAAACAAAATTAATGGATATTTGCATGAAGGTGAGTCGGCAACGAGCCATAACTTCCTTCATCAAATGACTGATAGAGAATTTGTGGCCCACTTGGTGAATCAACCAAATATGAACTGGGATACGATTCCGCTCTCCCTCTAGAGTGTTAGCCTCCTCCCTAGGCCCGGACCTCTCTATCATAACGTCGTTTGGAATACTATGGTCTCTCCTAAACTTCTCCATGGCAGCAGCATCATGAACTAATAGTTGAGTTCGATTCAACTCCATTTTCTAAAAATAGAAGTAACACAGTAAGAACGAGCTCAATCAAGAAATGACAAGCAAACTGAAGTTATCCGAGCTCTAAGCAAGCCCTAAGCTCTGGCCCACGAGGTTCAACATTTGGGAAGAGTTAGCCGAGCTCTCAATGGACTCCGAACTCTACCCACGAGGCACATAT
>CM018916.1:10959397-10961897 GCA_009663005.1 Actinidia chinensis
AAAGCATGGTATAATCACGGTCCTAAAACGGTGTACCCATGTTGTATTTTTAAAGTATTATGAGACTTATACCATGATAAAATATATTATTCCTATATTAAGTGCTAACATACTTCTCAAAGTGGAAGAAAATACAGAAAGATAGAAGAGAGGAAATGGTTTAACTGATTGGAGAAGAACTAATTATCTTTACTGCTCTCTCTCCCTTTCTCTTTCCTGAACTCTCTCTTTCTCTCTCTCTTTCTCTTGCATAAAATTCCAGAACAAGTTATGAAATACAAATTTGGATTGTTTAACTCGTGTGACTCATGGGGTGAGTCACCCAAACATTGATAGCTTGTGGTAACTTATGGTGGTGAGTTATCACTACCAGGTGGTCCTCATGACTCCACATGGCTCATCCATGCTAGATTGACATGTATCCAATTTTTGTTTCGCTTTGTAAAAAAAAATCTTTTCGAATAAAAATTCTGTTGTCAAAAAAATTCCAAAAAAAAAAAAAAAAAAAAACCCGGTGTCAAAATCTAAGTAAACTTTATCCTAATAAGGTATATATAAAGATATTAAAATCAATTAGAGGAAGCTGGGATATTACATGCTCATTGTCCAAGAACTTAAAGTGTTCCAGCAACAGTTCTCATGGTTGTCAAACTAGTCCAATAGTTTTATAAGCACCCAGAACGAGTACCAGAGCATGCTTACGTGGCAGTTGATATGCCATGTTAGCTCGACCTTGCCATTGCCACCCCAGTAATCTTCAACAAAATGGCCCAACGAGCCTAGCCAAGGAGGAAGCCGTACCAAACGGCAAAGTCCAGATCCTCTAAATCGCACTTGGACCTCCTCCAATCAATACGACTTATCAAATTATGCCACGTGTCATGGCAATCCCAAACACCTCTTAACAATCGTCAATTCTAAACTGCTAACTACATGTAGAGTTTAAGTTGTATTACCATGTCATTCCAAAAATTTCCACCACCTTTTTAAAACACAAATCACAAGGATTCAGTGTGTTATTTGATATTTATATAGGGGCTGGTTTTAGGGACACATTTTTTGACACAAATTTAAACACAAAATCCTAACCCTTGATTTTAAGGGCTAGGATAAAACAAAACCCTCTCATTAAAACAAAACAAACCCCTCTCTCTCTCTCCTCCCCACGACTTTACCCCCTTCGATACCCCTCTCTCTCTCCTCCTCATAGCCTCCCCCTCCCTCCGAGACCCACCGATTGAAGGGCCCCGTCACCGTTGCTGTCGATTGAACCCACTGAGCATGCCGCTGCTGAGAGTCCCCTGTCGATTGAACCCAACCCTAGCCGTCGCTGTCGATTGAACCCACTGAGCACTCCGCCACCGAGGTTGGATTAAATTCTTACCAAAAAAGTAATAAATATATTGCATGATTAAGATCTTTAATCATGTAAAAAACGGTGTGCCTCATTGTCCATTTTCTTTTCCTCTAGTAAAAAACAGTGTGCCATATCAGATGATAATGAAAATATGGTAAACAAATGTGTTCATTGTCATTGATATTGGTTTGTGTCTTCTTCTATATTCAAGCATTATGGCCTTTAAAATTGTTATGTTTCCTTTATGTACAACACAAGCTGTCAAATTAAATTTAACTCTCAATGACTTAGAATGGCCCACCGCTTTGGTAAAAATTATTTGTGGGCTAAAAATTGCATAAAAATATATAATTATTTTAATGTTTATATGATTGCAGAAGGATTTTTTTTTGGTCCAAGGAAGGTGATGGCTTGGGCTTACTTGGGCGGCAGCGTGCTCGGTGGGTTCAATCAATAGTGACGGCGATAGGGCCTTTCAATCGGCGGATTCAATCGGCGGTGGCGTGCTCGTCCTGGCGGAGGGTGGAGAAGTATTAGGGTCTCGGAGGGAGGGGAGGCCATGGGGGAGGAGAGAGAGAGGGGTCTCGGAGGGATAATAAAGTAGATTTTATTATAAAGTTTTTTTTCTCTTAAAAAATAAGGCTAAGGTCCACGATTTAGATGACTCCACAATTAATCTATTAAGTTTTTTTCTAAAACATTAAAGTCTATGTCTCCATAAGTTTTATGAGTTAATGTCATTTAATTAATGAGAAGTTTTTTTGTGAATAAATTGCCCTTAGATTCAAATAAAAGTCACAAACTCATTATTGTTATTGTCGCCCACCCTACACAACAGTTAAAATTTTAATTTGTGTCGGTTTTAAATTGTGAATATTTTGTTTGATAATTATAGTATTTTCTACTACCGCCGTTATTCCAGCCATGCATAAAAGATAACAGTTGTTTTTTTATTGTAAATTTGTGAATTTTTAATATTTTCTCTGCTACCACTACAACTGTTATCACCTACATAACATGTGTTCTTTTATTGTTTGTTGTATCCGAATTGTAAATTTACTGTATTGGAAAATCGTCCATGACTGAAAAAGTCTCTAGAAAAGTCGCTGCCAGCCTCGATTTGGTAGTAGGTTACAATGAAAA
>CM018916.1:11126897-11129397 GCA_009663005.1 Actinidia chinensis
ATTTGTGTGTCTTCTAAATCTAGAAACGTGTTGCTGTTAGGGATTAATAAAAATGAAACTAATAAGATGTGGTGTAGGATTTAATTCTTTAGGTAAGGAGGGTGAAAGACTTGGGTGTTCAATGTTTTGGGGGAGAAGAAGGGTAGGGTTTGTAGAGTTTAGGTGTAAAAGATAACAATAGAAAAAAAAATAAAAAAAGATAATCAAGGTAGGGTGTACTGAGTTATAATTATGATTACTTTTTTTTAATTTATTCATAATAGAAATTTTATTTGAGGGTATAATTATAATAATAAAAAACCCATTTTTTGCGATATCCCGAGACCACTTTGGTTTGCATTTAGAAGCTCTCTTGATTGAAATTATAATTTTAAGTCCTCTAAATTGATGTAGTTGTACCTAATCAAGGGGAAGGGGAAGGATTGGGGTTCGAGCTTGTGGAAAAGAATTGAATACCCTTTAATAATAATCTACCATATTAATTCACTAACATTATACCCATGATTTTTTTTTTATTTTATATTAACGCTTGTATTTATTCAAGAAAAGAAAAACATCATGTTCAATAATGTTAGAGATGAAAGCAATGCCACAACAGGGCCCAACGTACAACTACAATGTCATTGTCGGATTTAGTATATAGCAATGCCCTACCGAACACAACATACATCTATTACAATGGCACACTAAATAAAAATACAAGTTGAAGATGTATAATTATCTAAGCTAAACAAATATACATACCCAAATATATATTTCTTTTTAGAAAATTAACAAAAGAGAAATAAATCTTTAATCCTCCATGACTGCACGAAAGGAAGGAGAAAAGCACCACGATCTCAGTCTGTGAGGGGAGTGTGTAAACAGTGTCGGCCCTAGGCACAGGCCCAATAGGCCCGTGTCTGGGCCCCCCAAAAAATAGCCCAATTTTGGGGGTTTCAGGTCCAATATATTATAATATAGATAGGTAAAAAAATGCCCATTTTATGTACTGGATTATATATATTTTAGTATATCGAAGTAATAGTCTTGTATGTGTATTCCAAGTTCCCAACTTTGTTTGAAACTCATAAGAGATGTTGATATTTGTTGCAATAATAGTCTCATTTTTTATCGAAAAAAAAAATGTGAAGGGCCTTAAATTGAGGTTAGGATTGGAGTCTCAAGAAACTCAAGACCGACACTGTTTGTAAGCATAAAACTTGTACAAAGTTTTAACAAGAAATGAAAGTTTGTAATAACATTCTAAAAGTTGTACAATATCATTCCATGCACATCCATCCTCATGCACATCCATCCTCATACACACAATGTTCAAAAAGGGAGGGGCGAAAGAGAAAGAGAGAGAGAAAAGGGAGGATAAAGTATTACACAAAAGCTAATAACTTGACAAATGCTCTAACAATTCTACTGCAGAGCATACACATCTCATCAACCCTTAAAACCTAAATGCCACAAATAACACACGCCTTGACTCTCACAAGTCTAACAATAAAACAAATTACCCAAGTTCCAATACATGGGAGATAGATGGGGGTAGTGGGAGAAGGACGGAGGGAGAGTCACGGTCTTCCTAGTCAACATCCTCCACTTTCCGTTTCTTAGGCATATAATCTTCTCACGGGTTAACATCCTCCGCTTTTCCTTTTTTAGGTATGTTATAACCTAATCGTATCTCTTGACTCTTAATTGACAACCTCACACCCACCTTTTTCTAAGATATGTTCAATCTAAGCCCAACACGCACAGACCACTCGACACATACATCGATCGTAACCACACACACAGTGACCCTAGGAATGCAAGCTTATCACCTGAGTCAACACATAAAAAACGATTGATACTCACAATGTACCCGAACAACTTAAATATAGAGAAAATTAAACACAATAAAGTCTTAAACTTTAACATGCTCTCAACATTATCCAACTTATCATAACACGCATTCATACTCAATTACCCATTCTTCTACGCACACCACAACATGCATAATTCCACAAATTAGCACATAAGCTTGCAACTCCTACAATTAATTAATAAAGCCCACACAACTAACAATTAGACCATCATGATGTAATTCATGCATTTTCACATCTCTTAATTTACAAAATTATAAATTCGAATTAAAAGTTCCTACATCTAAGTGAAGTGTGAAGCCCACATTACCTTGGTCACCCGAATCTTATGATGTCCCAGTCCAAACCATGAGCACATGTGTGGTAGTCCTGCGGGTGAGAGATTTCGTCGGTGAAAAAGAATTTGAGGGAAAGAGATATGCAGTGGGAGAGAGGAAAAGGAGGAAATTAGGGAAGTGGGAAGGAAGAAAAGGAGGGCAAATGATGGTGGTAGTGGTGGTGTGGTATTGGAGAGAGAGATACGCATTGAGACAGTGTGAAGGTGGTCGGTGATGGATGGGAGAAAGAGTAGAGGGAGAAAAGGGGATGGGAGCTAGGCTGTGAAGAGAGAGAGGAAGAAAAGAAAAAATAAAAATAAAAAGTAC
>CM018916.1:11169397-11174397 GCA_009663005.1 Actinidia chinensis
GAGCTCAATTTGAGCGTTGGTGCTGAGGTCCCTTACCTATCCCTAGGACTCGTTTGGTGAGGACGCGCGGCTAGGTGACTGCCATGTGATCATCTCTCGCTGGTTCGGGGGCGGTTGCCTATGCATGGTATGATGCGCCCCAAGGGCACGTTTGGTCTTCCTTCCAACCTTTTCACCTTCCTTATAGGGTCTATTTGTCTTCCTTCATTACTGTTTTCCAAGGTTTGTCTTCCTTCATTACTGTTTTCCAAACCTTGAGAGCATTCTAAAGAGAGAAAGTGCCTTCCTCCATTTGCTGCTGTCGTCCGACTAACTAAACCACTACCATTCCGGTTGCTGGTGACTGTTCTCTAACCTCCACGTTGATCAGACCTTCTGTCGTTAAACCTCCTCCAAATGTTTTAGTAAGTTTTCTGATCTCCACTTTTCTTCCAAAAATTTTCTAACAATTTTGTGTTTTTGGTCTTGCCGTAGTCATATTTGCATTTTTGTGCTTGATTCCTTCAAATCTGCTTTGATTTTTTTTGCTTCATTTGTTGGCTATCTCGAGTTCCTGGGCTTTGGCTTGTCCACAATTGTTGGAGCTCTGTACCTTTTTTAGATTTCTATAAACTGGGTCATCTTTGACCCGTTTCTCCTGATGAAACGGGTTTGGACTACCATGTAGTACTAAAATTACTGGCCTTAGGGTTTTGTCCCTCAGGCCCCTCTATTGCCGAGATAGGTTTGAGGCAGAATGGGTGTTTGATAGTCGTCCCTTAAAAAATAGTAATTAGTCCTTCTGAAGCAGAGCTCGGTGCTCACAACTAGCTCGTCTGACTCTACTTCCCAAAGCTCGTCACAATTATTTTGCTGAGCTCATTCTATCTGAATTGTTCCTATTTTTAGAACATGGAGTTGAATCGAGCTCAGCTGTTGGTTCATGATGATGCAGCCTTGAACAAATTTAGGACCGACCATGACATCCACGAAGACATCCAAATAAAGGGTCTTGGGCCAAATGAGGATGCGTGCGAACTCAATCAAGGGCAATGGGGATTGCATCCTGATTTGTACCTAGCTGATTCACCAAGCTGGGCTTTAGTTCCCCATCAACCCGATGTTGAAGGAGGTGATGACACGCTACCACCTCACCTTCATGCAAGTCTCTGTCAATTTTGTCCGAATCGTGCTCGCGGTGGACACCCTGATGCTCCAAGTCGATCTCCCTTTCAATGCTGCGAATTTACTTTATGTGTACACTGTGGTGCGGCCGAAGAGGGAGTCGGGTACACCTTTCTTCAAGGGTAACCATTACTTGCGCCTCAGGAAACTTTGTTAACCACAAACGAAGTTGGTCACTAATAACCTAGACAAGGAATTGTTTCTCAACGAGTTTGTTCGGGTTTCAGGCAAATGAGAATTCCGAGCTAGGGATGATGGTCTCTTTTTGTTCCTAAGTTGCAATGGCCATCTCCCGGACAGTAAGTTTCACTTTATTAAATTTGTAATTTTCATACTCGTGAATTTTTTATGTTGATACTGATCCTTGTCTTTGTTGCTGTGCAGATTTTAACGACCTCTTCAAGAACCAACATAAAGAGTGCAAGGTAGCCATCCAAGCTGTAAATAATAGGCGAGCTTCGAGGAAGGTAACAGATCTCCTCGCCTATGAGCCTTTCTACCGCTATGTGATCCCATACAAAGCCAACGATCTCGTTAGGATCAGGCTCCCTACCTTGCGTATTGAAGGATGGGCTCCTCGATGTAGTGATTTCAGCTCAAATGATCTCAGTGCTGAGCTCAACGAGGATGTGCCCATCGCCCGAGTTCCATGTTGGGAGGGTACAAATTGTTATTAGAAAAGGGTACGTTAAAAAGGTTCAAAATGAGTGATTTCTTATAAAATTAAGAAAAGTGTTTAATGTTGATAATAATAAAAAATAGAATCTTTAAATAACAGATTTTACAAGGGTATTTGATATAAATACCAGCTCAGTTGAAAAAATTATATTTTACTTATAATACTTCCTCAAGTTGTTGGAATTCTAAGATCTCAAAGCTTGTTTGCCCTTGATATCTTCAAGGTAGTAAGAGCCCTTGCCGGCGAGTTTAACTATCTTGTAGGGTCCATCCCAATTTGGGTTGATCTTCTCGTTAGCTGGGTCCTTGGTTTTTTCAACAACTTTTCTCAAAATAAGATCTCCAACTAAAATTTGTCTGTGTTAGATCTTCTAGTTGTATATCTTGGCTAAGTGCTTCTGATAGTCAGCCATTCGTATCAGTGCCTTTTCGCTTCGTTTGTCAGGAAGGTCGAGGTCCTGAGCTATGACTTCCTCATTGTGACTAATGTCATATGTCTCGATCCGTATTGTAGGCAAACTGACTTCTAGCGGGATTACAACTTTGAATTTGAAAGCCAGAGCGTAAGATGTTTCGTTCATTGCTTTCCATGGTATGGTTTGATGGGCCCACAAAATATTTGGCAGTTCCTCGACCTATTTGTCATTGGCTTTTTTAAGCCTTTTCTTGATCTCGTTCATGATTATTTTATTAGTGGCCTCGGCTTGTCCGTTGTATTGTGGGTAGCTCTGCGTTAAGTTGTGGAACTCAATCTTTAATTACCCCAACAAATCTTTGACTTTTTATTTCACGAATTGAGTTCCATTATCTGATATGAATGCCTTGAGGATGCTGAATCTGGAAAGAATGTTTCTATGGATGAATCTGATTACGTTTGCCTCCTTGATTTGGGTTAGTGGTTCAGCCTCTACCCATTTTATAAAATAGTTCGTTGTTGCCAACAAAAATTTCTTGTTCCTTGGAGCTCGGGGTAGGACTCCCACGATCTCCATTCCTCATTAGGAAGAAGGTCACACACTGATAAGAGGGGTCAAGTCCTTTACTGGCTGATGAATCAAGGGGGAGAAGAGTTAGCATTTGGTACACTTGCATATGTACACTTGGGCATTTTTTCCATGAATGGCCACAGTATCCTTGAGTCAGGGCTCGGTGAGCCAGCGATCTTTCCCTTGAGTGTAGTCCACAGATGCCTTCATGAATTTCAAAAAGAACTTCTTCGACTAAGCTTGGGTGGATGCACAGTAGGTAGGATCCCAAATATGATTTTTTGTACAAGTCCCTCATGGGGGAGATCCAGAACTGTGCTACCTTTATTAAGAGTTTATGCGCCTCTTTCCTATCCTCTAGCAGCTTGTCATGTCGTATAAAATTCACAATTGAGTCCATCTAGCTTGGCCCCAACTCGTTGTTGACTAGGATGAATTCTTGAGACATTTCGTTATTGGGGACCGAGATTAAGTCGACTGCAATAGTTTGCCCTGTTTTCCCTTTGAAAATTGATGTCAAGCCTGCTAGTGCGTCTACATGTGAGTTAAGGTCCCTCCTTACTTGCTTAATTTTGACCACTTTCAATTTGGTAAGGAGGGTTTTTGCTATTGTCAAATACATAGCCATTTTGGCTCCCCGGGTTTCATATTTCCCTATGACATGGTTAACTACCAGTTTTGAGTCACTGAAAAATATGGAGCTCGATCACCTTTAATTTGTTGGCAAATCAAAGTCCCATAATGAAGGCTTTGTATTTAGTTTCGTTGTTTGTTGTAGGAAAATCTAGCATGTGGCAGTGCTGAAAAATTGCTCATTCGGGACTTTTTAAGGCTATTCTTTCCTCTACTCTCAGGCTATTTTTTGCTCCATCAGCGAACATCTTCTATGTTGAGGTGAGATCGATCTAAGGTAGTTTCTACATTAACTTCAAGAACCTCATTGATTTCCAGCGATGGTAGCCTCTACACTTTGGGGTAGTTCTTTAATAATCTTGTAATCCTCGGGTGCTAATTCAATTCCAACTGATTTTGCCCCTAAGCTCTCCTCCCCCTTATGTGCAAATGCAAGGCAACTTTGCTTTAGACTCACAGTTTGGGGCGAGAACTCAGCCACAAATCAGCCAACATTTGTCCTTTAATTGTAGCCATTGGCAGAAATTTTATGTCTGATTGTCCGAGCTCAACAGCCCATTTGTAGAGTCCGCAAGATAGGTCTGCTTTTGATAAAATATCTTTAAGTGGAAACTCTGTATATATAGCAATGGGATGTCCTTGAAAGTAATGAATGAGTTTGTGTGAGATTAAAACTAGGGCTAGAACGAACTTTTCTAGCGCCAGGTACCTTACTTGGAAATCCATACCTTGTCAAGGCATTGCTATCCATTTACCTCTATCAAAAGTACTGAGCTGGCAGCATGTTTAGAGATAATGAGGTAGACATAGAGCAACTCTTTCTTATCTGGGGTGGAAAGAAGAGATGGTTCTGTTAGATATTTTTTAAACCTTTGGAGTGTGAGCTCACACTCTTCATTCCATAAAAAATATTTCATTCTTACGAAGGAGTCAAAGAAAGGACGACATTTGTTAGAGGACTTACTAATGAATTGGTTAAGTGTTGCTGCCATCCCAGTCAATTTTTGGACCTCTTTTGCAGTCCTTGGGCTGATAAGATTGTTGATCGCTAGAATTTGTTCTGGGTTCACCTTGATCCCTTGTTGTGTTACAAAGTGTCCAAGGAACTTTCCTGAGCTTACCCCGAAGGCGCATTTTGCCGTGTTCAATCTCAATTTTTGACTTTTTAATATTGCAAACACTTTGGTCAGGTCCCTCACATGGTCTGACTCTTTCTTGCTTTTAACCACCATCTCGTCAATGTATGCATCCATGGTTTTATCCATGATCGGCTTAAATATTTTGATGATCATCCTTTGATATGTGGCACCTACGTTTTTTAGCCCAAAGAGCATGACCTTGTAACAGAATACGCCGTGTGGGGTGACGAAGACAGTTTTCTTTTGATCGGACTCGTGCATTGCTATTTGATGGTAACCTTGGTAAGTTTCCAAGAAGCTCATCTAGGCATGACCCGAAGTAGACTCCAACAACTGATCAATCTTTGGCAAATGAAAGCAGCCTGTTGGACAAGCCTGGTTAAGGCTTGTGAAGTCGATG
>CM018916.1:11179397-11184397 GCA_009663005.1 Actinidia chinensis
GCGTAATTTGTGACTCCAACGGGCATAGCACTAGTGCTTGTCCTATTCTGCCGACTGTCAAAGATTTACTCCAAGGTGGGAAGCAAAATTTTGTGAATGCTCTCAACCTACCACCTAAGCAATACAATTCTCTATACTCTAATACTTACAATTCGGGGTGGCAAAATCACTTGAATTTTTCTTGGAAGGGTACGAATAATCAGAGTGCACCTCAGGGTCAACATGGATACCCTTCCCAACCTCTTCCTATGGCCAAACTTCTTCCTATGCATCACCACCATCACAATCTTATGCTCCACAAGGGCCTCCATCAAACTCAAGTTCATACCAACCACCCCACAAGAGGACCCTTGAAGACACACTTAAGGCATTCATGTAAAGTCAACAAACTACCAATGCCCAACTTTCACAAAGTGTTATTGATATAAAAGCCTAACTCGGTAAGTTGACCACGACTGTGGGGGCATTGCAACAAGAAAAAAGGAAGTTCCCTTCCCAACCTCAAGCAAACCCCCAAGGTCAACACCAAGTAGGTAGTTCTAGTGGTTTCGAGCCACACATAGAGCACTTAAAGACAATCATTACATTGAAGAGTGGTAAGGAGATTGACAAAACCATTCTCCAAAAACCATCTCAAGACGAGGCTCCCCCACCTACCACATCTTGTGATTATAGTGTGGAAATTCCAAGTGATGACACGACCGTAGAGGAGAGAGTAGTTGGCCCAAGTGATACGCCATGTTCGATTTCGATATATTTCCTCAACGGTTGAGAGCACCCAAAAAGCCGAACAACCATGCCGAGATTTACAAGCTCTTTGAGCAAGCAAAGATCAACATTGTCAAGCGCATACATTGCAAAGCTCTTTGGATGCCATAAAGCAAATCCCTCCCATAGAAAGTTCCTCCAGGATTTGTGCACTGTCAAACGCAACTTGAATGTTTACAAGAAGGCATTTTTGATGGAGCAAGCTAGCGCTATCATTCAAACCAAGACCATCCCCAAGTACAAGGACTCCGGGTGTCCCACAATTTCAATAGTTATAGGGGGCACCAAGATTGAGCACGCTTTGCTTGATCTAGGTACAAGTGTTAATCTTCTTCCTTACTCCGTGTATGAAAAGTTAGGCTTGGGAGAGTTGAAGCCAACCTCGGTGACACTCCAACTAGCTGACCGTAGCATACGAATTCCAAGAGGAGTGCTAGAGGATGTCTTGGTTCAAGTGGAAAAATTTTACTTTTCGGTGGATTTTGTAGTGCTTGACATGCAACCAGTGGCTAACTTGGAGACTCAAATTCCCGTCATTATTGGGCATCCATTCCTTTCTACCTCCGATGCATTCATTCAATGTAGGAATGGGATAGTCCGATTAGCTTTTGGGAATATGACTCCTGAGCTAAACATTTTCAATGTTGCCAAGCAAGTAGACGATAAGGGAGAGATACATGAGGTGAGTTGCATTGACTGGATAGCCCAAGTACATTCGATCACCTCACTTCTCTCCGATTCCCTAGAGTCATGCCTAGTTGTTCCACTCTCGTTAGAGTATAGTTTGAGTCCTGAGGTCGAGTATTTGTATTCACTGTTAGACGTGGTTGATTTGTGTGAAGTTAATGGGTGGGCACTGAGATTTAAGGAGTTACCCCCTATTGAGGAGAAAATTTTGCCCTCAAGCATCCAAACTCCAAAGCTAGAATTGAAACCCCTTCCCCCTACTCTTAAGTATGCCTTTCTAGAAGAAAATGAGACTTTTCAAGTGGTGATTTCCTCAAGCTTAGAGGGATCTCAAAAAATCAAGCTTTTGCCATTATTGAGAGTTCACTAAAATGCCATTGGATGGACTATTGCAGACATAAAGGGTATAAGTCCTCTAATTTGCACACACCGCATTTATCTTAAGGATGATGTGAGACCTTCCCGCCAACCACAACGTCATTTAAATCCACACATGAAAGACTTGGTACGGAATGAGGTACTAAAGCTACTTGATGTCGGGATCATTTACCCCATCGCGGATATCAAGTGGGTGAGTCCCACGCAAGTTGTGCCTAAAAAGTTCGGTGTGACGGTAGTCTAGAATGAGAAAGATGAATTAATCTCAACTCGCGTTACCACGGGATAGAGAGTTTGCATCGATTGTTGAAATCTCAACTCATCTACTCGAAAAGACCATTTCCCACTTCCTTTCATTAATCAAAACTTAGAGAGGGTTGCCGATCACTCATTCTATTGTTTTCTCGATGGGTACTCGGGGTATAACCAAATTGAGATTGCTCTTGAGGACCAAGAAAAGACAACATTCACATGCCCTTTTGGCACTTTCGCCTACCGGCGGATGCCCTTTGGGTTGTGCAATGCACCAGGCACAATTCAAAGGTGCACGATTGGAATTTTTAGCGATCTCGTGCAAAAGGTGGTAGAGGTGTTTATGGATCACTTCTCTGTTTTCGGAGACTCATTCAAATCTTGCCTCCAACACTTAAAGTTAGTGTTGGAGAGGTGTAAGGAAAAAATATTGTGCTTAATTGATAGAAGTGCCATTTTATGGTCACTCAAGGGATAATTTTGGGACACATTGTGTCTGTCAAGGGAATAAAGGTAGACAAATCAAAGATTAAGTTGATCTCCAATCTACCTACCCAAAATGTGTGAAAGATATATGCTCATTCCTTGGTCATGCGAGATTTTATCGTCGGTTCATAAAGGACTTTAGTTCCACATCTCGTCCTTTATGCTCCCTTCTCGCTAAGGATACTCCTTTTGAATGGACGGGGGCATGTGATGCCGCTTTTTCAAAACTCAAAATCATGCTAACCTCCCCCTATCATGCTACCACCCAATTGGAACCTTCCTTTTAAGCTCATATGCGATGCGAGTGACTATACGATAGGGGCGGTCTTAGGACAAATGAGAGAAAAGAAACCTAGTGTCATATATTATGCTAGTCGAAATCTAAATGATGCTTAATTGAATTACACTACCACAGAAAAAGAGTTGTTAGCAATAGTTTTTGCCCTAGATAAATTTCGGTCCTACCTCATTGGATCACCCATTGTAGTCTTTACCGATCATGCAACCTTAAAGTACTTAATGACCCAACAAGATGCAAAGACGCGTCTCATACGGTGGATCCTCCTACTCCAAGAATTTGATATCACTATCAAAGACAAGAAAGGAGTAGAGAATGTGGTAGCGGACCATTTGTCCCGATTGGTGGTTAAAGATCTTTCGACCAAAGTGCCTATTATTGACACTTTTCCTGATGAGTAACTTTTTGCCCTTTCAACTAGCCCTTAGTATGCGGATATTGCAAATTACCTTGCCACGGGCTAAGTCCCGAAACATTGGAGTCCTCAAGACAAGAGGAAATTTTTGTTAGAGGTGAAGAAATTTTTCTTTGATGACCCTTACCTCTTCAAGTATTGCCTGGACCAAATTATGAGGAGATGTGTATCGGACTCCGAGATGAGTGGTATACTTTCTTTTAGTCATTCGAAGGCATGTAGAGTCTATTTCTCTGCAAAGAAAATTGCGCAAAAATCTTGCAATGCAGATTCTATTGGCCTTCACTTTTCAAGGACTCATTCAAGTTTTGTAAGAGATATGAGAGATGTAAACAGTTGGGGGGTATATCCTATCAATTCATGATGCCTCTTTCCCCCATTCTTGTTATTTATGTATTTGACTGTTGGGGAATTGACTTCATTGGTCCCTTTCCACTTTCTAATGGCTCTTTCTACATTCTTCTAGTTGTGGACTACATGTCCAAGTGGGTAGAGGCTATTCCCATACGAACCAACGACCACAAGGTGGTGGTCATGTTTTTTTAAAAAATATCTTTGCACGGTTCGGGATGCATAAGGCGGTCATAAGTGACCAAGGCTCACACTTTTGCAATAGGTCATTTGAGGCCTTAATGATGAAATATGCTATCACGCATAAAGTGTCCATTGCCATTATCCCCAAACCAATGGGCAAGCCAAGCTTGCCAATAGGAAGATAAAGCACATTCTTAAAAAACAGTGACCCCCAACCAAAAGGATTGGTCCTTCTGATTGACTGATGCCTTATAGGCTTACCGCACAGCTTACAAGACCATTTTGGGCATGTCCCCTTATCGCCTTGTGTATGGAAAGGCTTGTCATTTACAGGTTAAGATGGAGCACCAGGCTTATTGGGCAATTAAAATTTTGAATTTTTGCCTACCCAAAGCCGGTGCCCAACGGAAGCTCCAACTCTCGGAGCTTGAAGTGTTAAGGCAAGATGCTTATGAGAACTAGCGCATTCACAAGGAAAGGGTCAAAACTTTTCATGACAAGAACATCATGCGCAAAACATTCAAACCAAATCAAAAGTTCTCATGTATAATTCTAGGCTTTACCTTTTTTCTCGGTAAGTTAAGTTCACGATGGAAAGGACCTTATATGGTTAAGACGGTTTTTCCCCATGGTGCTATTGAAATTGAAAATCCACTGAATGGCAATAATTTTAAAATGAATGGCCAAAGACTTAAGCCGTTCTTTGAACCTTTTGAGGTGGAAGAGATCGTCGAGGACCTCATTGATCCCATCTACCGGGATCCTCTGTAAGTTCTCTTTTGTTCCACAGTAGTGTGTAGGTTAATTAGTTTACTTTTATGTTTTACTTTCATGTCTTTAATTACATGTCTTTACTTTTCTGTCAATTTCAATTTCATACTTACCTTTTTTTGTGTGTTCTAGCTTCCTTGCAACATAGGCGCTTGGAATGATTCGATCACGGGTACCCTCTTCCTTCTTCCTTGTCCTCCTTTTGCATTGGGGACACTGCATTTCAAGTTGGGAGGGTGAGGGATTAATAGGATTGATAGATATGGGTAAATTTAGTTTGTAAATTTTTGAAGATTTCTATGTTAATCAGTAGTTTAGGGACAATGTAGACTCTTGACATGCTCTCGTGGACTGTAAAAAGAAAACAAAATTGGGAATGATTCATTAGTTTGATCTTGTGCATATGTGTGA
>CM018916.1:11264397-11266897 GCA_009663005.1 Actinidia chinensis
TGCAGATTTCTCAAATTTTCACTCTCTCATCAGAAAGACACAAGAGTCTAATAAGAGAGAGGAACAAAATCTTAGAGAGAGAGGAGAAAGCTCGACTAGCAAGACTTTTTTTTTCCTATTGTGTGTTGTGTTGTATTGGACTTTCACTAGAAGTCTTTCTATAGGCCGGAAGTTCAAGCCAAATCAAACATCAACTTGTATCGAAAATATATGATAGTAACCAGAAGTTTTATAATATTTTATGGGAAAGAATACATGACTTTAATCTATATTTTTGCCTTTCTTCCTTCCTTATTTTCAACCATACATGACATTAGCCTGATAAAGTTTTTCTAACATTTTTTAATTCACGACCCCTACACATCACTATATATGATGATGCATACTTTTTGGGTTTTCCACGTTCCATCTAGAATCTTTAGCAACTTATATGGCATCCTTGAAACTATTTGCAGTCTCTGCATTTATCCTCTTTTCATGGAATTCTATCTTTTCTATCTGATTGTTCTTTTCAGATGGTTAATTATTCATTTCCACCATCAGCCTCCCCTTGCGTAGATAATGGCTTTGTAGCACACTTAATCTAACGCACATCCCCCGATTCTCCCTTCTGTAATCCTTGTTCCAATCGTAAGGATTTGATGAGGGGAGACATTCTTATTTCATAACAGCGTACAGAATTGTAAGGACACAAAACATACGAATAAAGTATCCAACCACGAGAAGGCATGGGGGGATGCAGCCAGAGGGTCTTCACCCATATACAAGGGTTATTCCCCCGAACTAACTTACATTGTAGAACCAATACTACACAACGAGTTCGAGCTCGGAAGAAGTACAGGGACGGCTCCACCCTACCCAATCTCAGGAATAATTCTTGCTACATGGCGGCCACGCCAACAGTCACCCCGTAACTCGGGCGATACACAGAGATTGACGGGAATCCCAACAGATGACACGCAACATAGCGATGCTTGCATGACATGGGCACGATTGACAACCCAAATCCGGCCGTGGAGATTCATGTAGCAGGGAGGACAACCAACCTCTCTGCAAGAATGAAGATTAGGTGAATTGCCCGATAGCCAAGTCATCTGTTGGCGCATCAAGGCACGCACCGAGCTAAACTATATAAGCAGAAGTCACTGTAGAGGTAAGGAGGATTCTTTTTGGATCTTTTTTTCTCTCGCTCGCTCGCTCTTCTTCTCTTGCTCTCTTTCTCTCTCTGGGATACATAGCTGAACATTCTGGTCATCTAACTTGACTGTTGGAGAGCCATTTTCTGGAAATAGCTCCGGTGGTCGGACTTACTGTCGTCCGTGTGCAGTTACAAAAGGTGATCATCAAGCTTGGTGCACGGCTTAGGAAGCCAAACTGAAGGGCATCACGTGGGTGTCTACTTTCGATTTCTAAATTGTAAACTCACCCTTACAATTTGGTACCGTCTGTGGGAAATCGACTATAGACACTTACAAGATCGCTACCCATGGCTTCTGAGGAAGAAAACTGTTCTGGCAACCGTCAAACCCGAGGGAAGCCCCCACATGTCCCTAGAACGCTTGGGGACAGAGGGGGCAAATTACTGGCTGATGCGTAGAGGGTAGCGAAGGCTACCTCGAAGCAAAGGCAGGGTCGGTTACCCCTTGGAGGAAGAGACGATTGGGATGTCATAATAGGACGATTGCAAGTGCAACTGACGCAAATGGCCTAGATTTTGGTAGACAATTGGCTTATGGGGCCGGTCCAAGCAGACAATATACAGTATTCCAGGGCAAGATTAGGAGGAGAAGGAGCCCTGCCAATGAGAACCCAAAAGGAGAGGCGACCCATCGCGCGATCTGAGCTAGAGAGCCACGGTGATAATAGAACCGAGGTGTCAAGCAAGCGGAAGTCTTCACCGCATCGGTCGCAGAGAAGCGAAGACCTACGAGACACGCTTAATGCAAAGAGGAGTCAGATGGTGGACTTGAGATAGAAACTCAATAGCCGAAGGGAGGCCAGTACAGTCAGAAGCGTCATGTCAATGGAGTTTATAGCTCGTCCGGTGGCACTGGTACAAAAGGGAGTTAATTTGGGATTCAAGACTCCTTTTTCCCGGGAGATAGAAGGGATGGATCCTCTGAAAAAAATTGTACCACCTAGGTTCATCTTGTACGACGGGAAGTCAGACCCTTGGTCCCATGTGAGACAGATGATGGCTCTGTGCAATCATATGGATGCTCTCATGTGCAGAGAATTCTCATCCAGTCTGGGCGACCTGGGGCTGAAATGGTTTGATAGATTACCGCCAAGGTCAATAGAGAGCTTTTATCAGCTTATTGAGTCATTTGTAGCTCGGTTCGTCATAAATACCAAGGCACCCAAGGCAGTTAGCTCATTGCTAATGTTGAAGAAAGGCAGGAATGAATCGATCAGGAACTACAGTAAGAGGTATTGGGAGATGTACAACGAAATCGAGGAATATTCCAAGGAGATGGCTGTGGCTAGTTACAAACTCGGA
>CM018916.1:11436897-11439397 GCA_009663005.1 Actinidia chinensis
TTCTCAAATCAGTTACAAGTCTTTTGTAATTTGGTAAGAAGTGTTGTAAAAATATACTAAAAGTCATTTTTTTTAAAAGAAAATGTATTTAATTTTATTTATTAAAAAAATTGTTAATTCATTTTAATGAGAATCTATATGGGCAATATTTGTAACATAATATTTTATATTGTGCTTGTGCATCTTTTATTCTACATAGTAGCTGATTAGGTGTGTAGAATTCGACTTACATACGAAAGATCTAATCATCGATTCTTTTGAAATATAAGTTTTTAGTTCATAGTCTTAGATAAGATTGGACACACCATCGGTAAAACTGTAGCACAATGTTTTAGTAGATTTATCTTGATTATGAAAAATTGTATAATTTGGACTCATTGTGTTAATACACTGTGTCTATTGAACGTGACCATTTTGGGAATCTTATTTTTATACTGATTTTATAAAACAATTAATAGCCCATGGTTATTATATAAGTCCTTATACTCTTAATCATGAAATAATTATTAGATACGTGCATTTAATGTAAATTATTTCGATTCACATAGAGTGAGATTTTTTTGTGGGTCAACAAACTTAGTGGATTGGATGTCGCATTACGTGTACGGTGAATATTAACTATTACTGGAACTTGTGTCTCAATTAATTATAATTGTCAATAATTATTTTGATTGATGATCGTAATGTGAAGAGATTAATGAGTATTTAATAACATTGAGATCAAAATATAATTTTGAGTTAAAGACGGAAATGCAATTATAATTATTTAATGGTATGAATTATAATTTATGAAAAATATAAATTTATTTCTGATTGAATTATGTTTTCCTATTTCCATAGAAAGTCCAATCCTTATTGACTCCTGAAGTCCCTACCATAGCCTATATATATGTGTACATTTGCAGATCTCTAGGATTGCACAAATATTCAACATATATAAAATTTTGTATGGAAACAGCAAAGTAGGTAAAATATTAGCGTCCATCCACTATTCGTGATTAGAACACATAGAAGAAATATGATTGAAGATCGCAAGGTCAAATTGAATCCGTATTCATTGTTCGTTCTGATTCGGATTTTGATTTTAAAATTTAGTCGAAATCAAGCTAGAGAAATCTCGCAGATATAACCCTAAATCTACAATATAGAGTTTCACAAAAAGAAAGTTTTTTGTTTAATCTATATGAGTTTTTCATTGGGTCTTGGGATTCTGGTCCCAACAAAATGAAAATGTTAACTTTGAATCTCTGGCTTCAAGCATGATAGAGATTGACAGAGTTTTGTTGTGAGCGGTGGCCTTGAGATTAATGGCTTTGGTGAGAAAGATCTGCGGGGCATTAGAGGCTACAATTCGAGATTCTTTCCCTTTGCTTGACTTAGTTGGCTTGCGAGAAAATTCTTTTGGGGCCTTCTTGACTTCAATCTGACATGGCTTTCCCTTTGTTTGATTTGATAGCTCAAACGAGAGAAGTCTCCAGGGCTTTCGAGTCTTGGATCTGATAAAAGTCTATCTCCTTGATTTCTGCCATTGTTGTATGAGACTTGTGTTACTACATGATTTACTTCAATGACAAAGCTATAAATCGAGTTTTCTTTCCCTACATGAGGATTTGTGTAGGTAGATATCTTTTTTTTATGTGATCTCCTTGAGCACCCCAATGCGACAAATTACAATTTGTAATTGGCTAAAATTTTCGATGCTTACAATCACTACTACCAACTACCATTGTTACCCTCCCTCCCTATAGCAAACCGAACCTCAACCTCAACCCCAAAACCTTCCTACTCCATAAAACCCCTCCCCTTCCCCCCCTCTCTCCATCCATGTTAAGGGCTAGAGAGAACAGTGGTGGTGGGAAGGGTGGGGTTGTGATAGTTGTTGGTGTAGGGAAACCCATTGAAAAACGTGTATGGATTAAACCAAAAAGTAATATTCTTTTCGTGAATCCTTATACTATGGAATTAAGTTTATACATGTGAGATCTCTCTAACTTTATTTCGACTAAATTTCTCAAAACCGCAATCAAAAGTAGAACTAACAATGAATACGGACTCAATTTGACCTCATGTTCTTATACCGTAGTATTTGTTTTGATCATGAACAGAGTGTAAGCAGTAATACGTAATATATTTCGCTCTCTCTTTACGATTATGTGTGTGTGTATGTGCGCACGCGTCGCCCATCTATATATAGTTAGAATATCTAAGTGTTTGGCCTTAGAGAGCTACAAATATACACATATATAAACTTCGGTAAGGACGTCAAGGAGTTAATAATGATTGGACTTCCTATGGAAATAAGAAAACCAAATTCAACCCAAATGAAATTCTTATTTTTCATAAATTATAATTCATCCCACTAAAGAGTTATTATTGCACTTTCTCCTTTATCTCAAAATTACAATCGAGCTCCATATTATCAAATGCTCATTTATTTATCCTCATTAAGTTACACATACCCGTCGATGAAAATAATTACTGACAATTATAATTAATTAAC
>CM018916.1:11441897-11444397 GCA_009663005.1 Actinidia chinensis
ATCTTGACTTCGTCTAGATAGGCTGTCATTCTGGCATCTTTAGTGAGGTAATCTCCTTAAACATAGTTTACCACAAGTTAGGAATCACTGAAGGCATCCAAAGATTCTACTCCCAATTCTGATGCAACCCTTAGTCTGGCGAAGAGGGTTTCATATTCAACTTCATTGTTGGTGGCTTTGAATCTGATACGTATGGCTTATTTTATCTTCTCACCTGAAGATGTTTGGAGAACGAGTCCTGCACCACAACCATGTTGGTTGGATGACCCATCAACAAAGAGCTTCCACCTGGCGAGATCGCCATCTTGGCTTAGCTTTTCTGGAGTTTCCACCTCGAGGGGGGTTATCTCTGGCTCTAGAGTAGCGTCATATGTAAACTCAACTATGAAATCAGCCAAAGCCTGTGCTTTGATTTCCATCCTTGGTTAGTAATGGATGTGAAATTTGCTCAGTTCCATAGACCATTTGAGGAGTCGTCCCAAGGTGTCAGCTCGTCGGAGAATCTACTTCAAAGGTTGATCTGTCAGCACAGCAATGTAATGAGCCTATAAATAATGGCGAAACTTTCTAGCGGCGATCAAAAAGGCATAAACGAGCTTTTCAATCTTCAAGTATCTAGTTTCAGCTCCCATGAGGACTTTGCTGACATAGTACACTAGTTTTTGAACTTTGTCCTCTTTTCGGATAAACATTGCACTCATTGCTGTTAGCGAGACGGATATATATACGATGAGTTCCTCGCCTATTATATGAACTGTGAGCAATGGGAGGAGACCTGATGTACTCCTTAAGCTACTAGAATGCCATATGGAATTCTTTTGTCCACTCAAAGGTTCTGTTCTTCCTCAAGATCTTAAAGAATCGTAAACACTTGTCCGCTGATTTGGAGACGAATCTATTAAGAGCGGTTACTCGCCTAGTTAATTGCTGCACTTCATGTACGTTCCTGGGCGAACTCATTGCAAGTAGAGCTTGAATCTGGTATGGGTTCGCCTTAATCCCTTGTTTTGTCTCCAAGGAACTTTTTCGACGACACACCAAATATGCACTTGGAAGGATTCAACATCATGCGGTTCTTTCTTAGGATGCCAAACGTCTCTTCTAAGTGGGCGATGTGATCAGATGCTCTTACACTCTTGACCAGCATGTCGTCTATGTGGACCTCCATAGTCTTCCCAATCATATCTTAAACATCTTATTGACCAATCTTTGGTAGGTCGCCCCCGTATTCTTTAACCCCAAAGGCATGACCTTGTAGCAGTATAATCCTCTCTCCGTGATAAAAGAAGTCTTCTCCACGTCGGGCGGGTGCATTTTGATTTGATGCTAACCTGAGAAGGCGTCCATGAAGCTAAGGAGCTCATGCTTAGATGTTGCATCAACGATCAAATCAATTTTGGGCAGAGAAAAACTGTCTTTTAGGCAAGCCTTGTTGAGGTCGGTAAAGTCAACACTTACTTTCCACTTCCTTCCTTTTTAAGGGGCGATGACAACATTGGCGAGTCAATCCGGATAGTGAGATTTCCTAATAACATTGGCTTTGATGAGCTTAGCCACTTCTTCTTCTATGACTTTCAAGTGTTCTAGGGTAAACTTTCTTCTCTTTTGGCGAACAAGAGAATGGTTAGGGTCGATGAACAACTTGTGAACGGAGACATGGGGATATATCCATGGGACATCTCCTTTCGACCATGTGAACACGTCGTAATTTTTCTTCAAAAATTCAACCAAGGAATTTCGTATTTATCTTGTCTAATGCCAAGATGACTAGGATGTCGGCGGAGCTTCCATTGTCAATCAAGATTCATTGCACGTTGAAATTGGCGATCATAGCAGAGACGACCAGCGCATCGTCATGAGGCAGGTGCAAGCCTCTTAGATTGTGTATGTGTGTTTGTACCTTTTTTTTGTAGAGCAAGCGGCCTTTTTATAGATGGATAATGGAGAGCCGTGTGAAGAGATTATAGCCTGATCGTCAAACGGCTAAGTATAGAAAGAGATCCCGAAGATCCCGGAATAATATTAAGATATGTCATATGGAGAATAAACCGCGATTATAGGCGATGTGGCAGAGAAGTCCCACAGAGACGGAGTCTTCAGGTAGGCGAGATAAATATCCTCGCCCATTGGCGATGTTGAGAACAAGCGACAAACTCTCAAAGATTGGCATTGTGAGCACTGGTGGAGATAAGGTCTGGTGGTCCTCTCATCCTCACAGTGAAAGGCGAGGTGAAGACTTGGGAGAGCACTGGTGACATGAACTGTGTAGTAGCGAGGTGAACAACTTAGTATAATTTATTCCTTATCAACAAGAAACACCCATATAGCCTAATCTGTCCCAATTAAAATTATTTGGACCAAATTGAAACGCATCTCAAATTACAGAAGTGAAAATGTAAGTTACCTTACATAAATTATATTTCTTATAAAGTGCCCATCATGACCTTTATCCAGGTATCCAGTGGTTCCAGATTCTATAATATTCCTATCTTTGCTTTAT
>CM018916.1:11671897-11676897 GCA_009663005.1 Actinidia chinensis
CTAATCTATAATTATCAGAAACTATAAAAACTAAATTGTAATTATTTGAAACTCTAAGGACCAATCTATAATTATTAAAACTCTAGGGACCAAACTATAATTTTTAGTATTTTTAGGGACCAAAATGCAATTTTTAAAAACTACAAGGACCAAACTATAATTTTTTGAACTTCAGGGACTTAAGTATAAAGTATGTAAAACTTTAGGGATTGAAAGTGTAATTTACTCTCCTGAGTGGCTCGGTCAATGGCTCAGTCAATGGTGCGGCTCGGCGGGCGTGAATCGCGCACGACTTTGTGGCGGGGCGGGGCGCTCGTGGTTCGTGGTTCGAGAGTGAATCTTACACGCGATTTTTCAGGCGACGTGTGGGCGCGTTCGGCATTCGGTTTCAATGTGGTTTGATGCTGGAGCTTCATCTTGAAAAGAGGAACACCGTGGTGCTATCAAAAATCGATTTCGAGTACTTTTACAGAGATCCAAAATTTGACATGTGCTCTGATACCAATTATTGTGCTCAAAACGAATCAACGATCACACACAGAAGACAATAGAGATTGATGTGGTTTTGGCCAATGATGCCTACGTTCGTGGAGATAAATAAATAATCCACTAATTGAACGAGGGGATTACGAAAGGAGGAGATCCACTCTCTCAATTCACTCTCTCAACCTCTCTCTCCACTATTAGCCCCACAACCATCGCTCTTTTCTCTACAAACTCCCACACTCCCACACTTTCTCTACCTCTCTTCTATTCTATTTATAGAGAAATTATGTTATCATAAATTTTGAGCTTGGGCTTAATTACTTGGCTTGGACCCAACAGTGGTCTGGAGTGTCGGAAACAGTCAATTGCCTACAAATGAACACCCAAATTTAAGACTCTGTCTTCAATCTGCAATCTTTCAAAAAATTCGAAGCAGTATCTTGAACCTCATCATATTAATTAATTACCTCAAAGAAGAAATTGAATGACATATTATTAATTGAATGACACAAGAATATGAATCTGCAGTAAATTCTCGTGCTTGACCTCAAATTCTTTGAGAAGTGATATTCGAGGCAGTCATCACTCATCAGTTTGATCCTTTTGTGATTGAAGAAAGAGTGGGTGCCTAGGATGACAAGTTACCTTCAGATCCTAAACAAAAAATGCGAAAGGCGTATACTTTTTACTATTGATGTCATTTTCTTTTGCATAATTTTTGCTTAGGTGATGTTTAAAGTTTAATTTCCTTATCTGTTGTAGTGCAAGCATGTAAATTAACAGTGGGATCCCTTGCTAATATTGTAGCTATGGGATATCAAGTGGCTTGACCTCAAATTCTTAGTCACGGAAGGGGGAGCTGGGGCTCGGCCAATGTACGTGACATTGCCCATGGTGTTTATTTTTTTTTTCCTTTTTTTTTCTTGAGATCAAGCCCAAATCCTCCCCAATTCAATTCTAACACACTATAAACCACCCCAATTATCATTTTAATTACCATTTAACACTTTCAAACCCCGTCTAACATGACACACCATTCTCCTCCGTCCCCATCCTATAACTTCAGTTACATAGGTTTAAGAATGACGGATTTTTCAAGTGTTTTGGCTCAATTAAAGTTCAACGGAAGTAAAACTCAACCATGTTGTCGCATAATGAAAATGATGCCATTGTATAATCTTCCACATGCCATAAGTCACGTAATGATCAGAATTGAAATCCATGCCTTTCCGACAATATCATGTTCCAACAATGAAAATAGAGGCTCAAAGTATATGCATAGGTCATTAAGTCTCCATTATTTTATGTCAAGATTTTATAATTGCATGATTGATTCAACTTCATGCAAACTTCATGCAATTGTAAGCAAAAATGGTCCGAGATACAAGCATATAATCAAATTTAAGCTTCATTCCATATTCAATAATTCAATTGAGCATGCTTAAAGTCAAATATGTCATTAAACCACTGATTAAGCAAAAGATCTCCCAAAAAAATTCAAAAATTTTGACAATAATACCACAAAAAGCAACTACTTCAGCACACAAACTACAAAAAAGCTAACCCTCACCCACCAACTTGAAATGTGTAATGTTCTCAATGCAAAATGAGAAAAACTATCAAAATAAGGGGAACGAGGTAACCTGTGAACAAATCATCCATTTCCAATACACTAAAGCATGAATGTGCCAAATTGCAAGTACGGAAAAGAAGGGGGGTGCACCCCCAACTTAAAGCTCAAGTTCGTGCAAGTTGTTAAGGAACACTGGACCAAAACAAACTACTCAGAGGAAAAGAAAAGAAAAAGAAAAGCATGAAAATTAAACTATATATATAGGAAAAACAACATCAAATCATCCGGTGGGTTCCAAACTTTGAAGACATCACCATCTATTTGGATAGTAATAAAAAGAGGATCACAGTTTAGACCCTCTGACAAAAATTGTATTCAACCATGCCAAATGATCATATACTTTAAAAACTTCCTATTTTTAAGGCGCCTTAAGAGTTAAAGTTCCATTACTAGCGCATTTACAACCAGATTAATTTTGTGGTGGTTGATCAAGTGGACGAGATAATGTTCCAAAATCCAGTTAAAATTGTAAACACAAATAAAATCAACTTGTTTTACTTCAATGAAGGAATTAGTTGAAAAAGCATGACTAAGGTTAAACAAGCCAACTTCATCTTTACATTGAGTAGGTTCTTGAGGTGGTGTGACCAATTTATGTGTAAGGGTCCGTGGTCCTCAATGATGACCCCAACCTCTTGGATTCGCTTTGAGTTTCACACACCTCATCATTATCTTTCTCACAATTGGTCTCTACTTCCCATTATTGTTGCCCTTGAGTCCATGACTCTTACTCGTTAAATGTGTAAACTAGCAGTATTTTCTTGAGGTGGTGGAGGAAAGTAATGTTGATATGGCTGTTTTTTTGAGGTGGCAACATTATAAAAAGTAGGATAGAAAGTATTAGACTCATCTAACCAATTTTCTTGTGTCCAAGAGGAGTTGAAGTAATTTCCCCACTCATGGTTGTCAGTGTACATGTATAAATTGTCACTACTGGATTATGCACCCCTGAGTAGCATTGACTTTTGAACAAACTCGGAAAACTCATGAGCACTAGGACATTTAGTAACCAAGTGGGTATAACTAGAACATATAAGGCATGGTTCATTGTACACAACTCTCTTAAATCGAGGGAATGGAGGTTGGTGTGTCAATAGAGTGTAGTACTCCCACGAATAATTGGACCGTGACACTTCAAAATTATACTCCAAAGGTGTCATTTCATTTTTTTTAGCGAAACAAAAACTAAATATTGGGCTCTCTCGCTGAAGTAAGCCTACCTATGTGTGAGATTTGTTTAGTTGCTGATACTAGAGCTAATCCATTTTGATATCTGGAAACCAAGGAATGTAAAGGCACGACATGACATATCCTATTTTATAACATTCATAGAGGATTTCTCACGTTTTATTTTAGTGTTTCTGTTGTCTCACCACTTTGAAGCTTTGATTTCTTTCAAATACTTAGTAGCAGAGGTTGAGAATCAAAAAGAGAGGATCTTGAAAGCTCTTCGTACTAGTAGAGGCTGAGAATTTTGGTTTGATCATTGTAGAGAATTATGCGAGGAAAAGAGGATACGCAGGAAGTTGACTCCACAACAAAATAGAGTTGCAGAGAAAAAGAATCACACCCTTCTAGATATGGTTCAGTCAATGTTGGCGCAAGTAAATCTCCCAATAAGTTCATGGGGAGATGCTTTTTTGACTGTAGACTACTTTCTTACTGAGTGCCTTCAAAGTTATCCCATACCAGACCATACGAGTCATGAAATGGTAAGAAGCCTAATTTAGAAGGTTTACGTCCATGACGATCTGCAGGATATGTTCACAATACTACTCATAGATATGGGAAATTGAGCCCTAGATTTAATAAATGTGTTTTTATTAGATATTCAGAACACTAAGAGTTACGCTATGTACGGTGAACACCTTGATGGGGGTATTATCGAAATTGAGTCACGCGATGTGGATTTTCTCAAGGAGGTTTTTCAAAGCAAAGGATCTTCAACTTTATGAGTTAGAGGAACCACTGGGAGACACCTCTTTATCTCATAAGCATGATGAGGATATTAGACTTCATGGAGTAGTTTTCGGAGATGGTGGAAGGGACCTTCTACCTAGTGAGAGTGCACCATTATGAGATTTTGAAGATCCAGAGGTCCGCAAAGCAAGTGCAGAATAGTACCGCAACATGACCATTCCCCTAGATGCTGATGAGCCAGCTTCTTTTGGGTAATCCTTAAACTCATAAAATCAAGTAACAATTACGGAGGTGGATCGAGGTGGATATGGACATGCCGACAACAATATAATTTATTACCCAAGGTATTGTTTATGGGCTTCTGCGATGTTACATCCTTCTGTCTACCCGTTGACCACTAAAGGTAGATTGCATTTTGTGTCACAAGAACCACGACAAGTGCAAATTCTTGCATGGTGTAAACTTGAATACACTCCTGCATAATACACTACCAACTCCAACTTACCATGGAAACTTCAACCATAGGACTAAACATGAAGATTGAATTGCTTGAACAAAACAATTATTGTTATGCTAATTTGTTGTTGTGTGGTGATGGTGTTATTGTTGTTTACGTGACATTACTTATATCCTTTTCAACGCTACTTTGTTACTGTTGTACCCAAAATGAATCACCAATCGCATATCTATCCAGATCTACCAAACACACACATACAAGATAATAGATTTATGTGGTTCGGCCAATCATGCCTACGTCCACGGATAGGAACCGATAATCTACTAATCTAATGAATGGATTACAATGAACACAAAAGAGAGGAGATCACACTCCATTCACCTACTGGCACTCACTCTCACTCTACAATCTCTCTATGTCTTACCTCTTTTCTCTCACAACTTCACAACCCTCTCTCAGCAACTCTCTCTCTGCGCATCTCTCAGCCCTCTTTGCTCTCTCTTC
>CM018916.1:11714397-11716897 GCA_009663005.1 Actinidia chinensis
GTACTCATTGATTACGAGCTTAAACGAGTAGTTTTTTACTCTTTTGCTCATTCGGGACTAATCTTTGAGGGAGTTGGTGTCATACCTCCTCCTTATCTCATTTCTATTATGCAAGCACACCGCTTGATTAAAAATAGAAACCAATCATTCTTATGTAGCATTATTGACACACAAGTCTCCCCACCGTCCTTGGAAGATATTCATGTTGTCCAGGAGTTTCCCGATGTTTTCCCTGATGAGCTGCCTAGTTCCGTGGTGGATTGAAAAATTGAGTTTTACATCGATATAAATCTGGGTAGTAGATCCATTTCCAAAGCCCCCTATCGAATGTCGCCTTTAGAGTTAAAAGAACTAAAAGTACAACTTCAAGACTTATTGGAAAAAGGGTTCATTCATCCTAGCGTTTCACCTTAGGGTGCTCCTGTATTATTTGTGCAGAAGAAGGATGGAACTGCGAGGTTATGTATAGACTATCGAGAGTTGAATAAAGTCACCATTAAGAACAAGTATCCATTGCGAATGGTAGATGATTTGTGTGATCAATTTCAGGGTGCTCAAGTATTTCTAAGATCGATCTCAGATTAGGTTATCATCAATTGAAAGTTTGGGCAAATGATGTAGAGAAAACAATTTTCCGAACCAGATATGGTCGTTAGAAATTTCTTGTTATGCCGTTCAGAGTCACCAACGCGCTTGCCGCATTTATGGATTTAATGAACCGAAAATTCAAACCCTTTCTTGATGAATTCTTTATTATGTTTATTGACGATATTTTAGTGTATTCTAAGAGTTTTGAAGAACATGAACAACACTTGAGGATGGTTCTGTAAACACTATGAAATAAGAGACTGTATGCCAAACTGAAGAACTGTGAGTTTTAGCTATCGAGCATAACATTTCTTGGACACATCATCAGTGTAGATGGGGTGTCTGTTGATCCTCACAAGGTTGAAGCCATTGTGAATTGGCTGAGACCATCGAATGTAACTGAAGTTAGAAGTTTCATGGGCTTAGTTGGGTACAACAAAAGATTTGTGAAAGACTTCTCCAAGATTGCAACAATGGAAGAATGTTCTATTTGAATGGAATGAGAAGCGAGAGAAGAGTTTTCAAGTATTGAAAGACCAATTAGTATTCGCATCGATTTTGGCTTTACCTTCTAGAACCGACGGTTTTGCCATCTAAAGTGATGCTTTACACCAAGGGTTAGGATGCGTTTTGATGTGCATTTTGATGCAACACGGGAAGGTGATTGCCTACGTCTCAAGAAAATTAAGACCACATGAGAGGAACTACCCGACGCATGATCTAGAATTAGCCGTAGTGGTATTTGTCTTGAAAATTTGGTGCCATTACTTGTATGGAGTTATGTGTGAGATTTTCACCGATCACAAGAATTTGAAGTACCTTTTTACCTAAAAGGAGCTGAACATGAGACAATGGAGATTGCTCGAATTGATTAAAGATTATGACATCATCATTCAATACCATCCAGGCAAAGCCAACGTTGTAGCTGATGCCTTAAGCCGAAAATTAACAGTCAATCTAGCATGCCTGGTTATGTCATAACTACCTTAATTTATCGAGTTAGAGAGAGCAAAAATCGAAATTATGGCACCGAACACCAACATGATACCTATGACCATGATAACCCAATTAATATTAATAGAAATTGTGAAGCAACAACAACTGGAGGACCCATATTTTTGGAAGTTTATGAAGAGATGAAAGTAAATCCAAAGCCTAACTTCACCTTGCAAAATGGAACACTTAAATTTCAAGACCGCTTGTGTGTTCTGAACATACTAGAGATCAAGAGACAAGTTTTAGAGGAAGCTCACAATACCAAGTTCATGATGCATCCGGGAGAAACGAAGATGTACCGAGACTTGAAGGAAACATTCTAGTGGCTGGGAATGAAGAAAGAGATAGCTGAATTCGTGTCACAATGCCTACAATGTTAACAAGTCAAAGTAGAGAACCGAAAGCCAGCAGGACTACTACAACCCCTACCGATACTAGAATAGAAATAGAAGCACATCACCATGGACTTTGTTGTTGGACTATCGAACTTGCCACGGGGATGTAATGCTGTTTAGGTTGCCTTACCAAGTCAACGCACTTTTTACCCGTGAAGACTACGTATTTCTTATAGAAATACGGGAACCTTTACATTATATAGATTATACGACTTCATAGTATGCCAATTCAATAGTGTGAAATCGAGATCTGAGATTTGTATTAAAGTTTTGGAAGAGTCTACAATGGGCATTAGGAACCGTATTGAACTTTAGTACCGTTTTCCATTTGCAGATGGATGGACAATCAGAAAAGACCATCCAAACTCTAGAAGACATGTTATGGCTATGCGTCCAAGGAAGTTGGGAAGCACACTTGTCACTCGTTGAATTCACTTACAACAATAGCTTTCATGCAAGGATTGGAATGGCACCGTCTGAAGTGCTTTACAAAAGAAAATATAGGTCACCTGTTTGTTGGA
>CM018916.1:11751897-11756897 GCA_009663005.1 Actinidia chinensis
TAAATGGAGGCTTCTCTAAACATATGATAAAAAGGGGAATAAGTGTGGACTCCTCCAAAGAGGAAGAAGAAGGAGAAGAGGAAAGCAGTCATCATGCTATGGAGATTGAAGGTCATTTTGAAGAGCTTCCACCACAAACTGAGAAAACTCATGAGGAACCAAGTACTCAAGTTCACCAATGCTAATTGCAAGAAGGTAACCGATGCATCCAGTATGGTTCCTTGAGCATTTTAGAAAGCATAATCCAACAATGGAATGGATAGAGCAGCACATAGAGCAACAAGAGAAGTACATTGAGAGACTTAGTGATTTTTATAAAAAGATGTATGAGCGGAAAATTGACTTCAATCAGCAATATAACAATAGGATGACAAGCATTGAGACTCAGCTGGAGTGTCTCTGGTTCACAACCCATCCTACTTTACCACTGTTTGATTTTCTCCACTTTTGCCACTCCCCCATGATGCTCCTAGCTCATCATATCAACCTCCTCTACCTATGCCGTTTTGATGATGCCCCAAGGGGGAGAAGAATCAAGTTTTTTTTAAGTTTTAAGTTTTTCTGGGTAAGTTTTTTTTTATATTGGATAAATTGATTTTGGATCATTTCAAGTTTTAGTTTTGGGTAATTTGATTTGAAATTTTCCTTAAATTTGGTAAGCTTTGCTTAGAATTACTATGAATATCATGCTTGATTTTAATTAGCTTTGCATAATTTTTGTTTATTATGTATTCCATGCTTTTATAATTATATAACATGTTTAGCATGCTAATTTAACTTAAAAGTTGTTAGAATCTCATCCTATTACCTGAAAACTTAGAAAATTTTAACAAACATAAAGATAGGGGAACATGATTAAGGGAGAGCATGTAAACCTTAAAACAAAACAATGATTTTCAAAAACAAGTTGTGTCATCATCAAAAAAAGGGAGATTATTGAAATAAACGCATATTTGATTTTGATAATTAATTTTTTTTTAACACTAAGTTAAGTTAAACATTTGATGAAAATCGTATTAAGGAATGAAAAATGCATTCACATATATAAAAACTGAAAATAACGACTTAGAATTGAAAGAACTAAATCAACTAGTTCACATCCTTGGAGGAAAACAACAGTGCTCTTAAAGATAAGTCTACACTTGTTTAAAATTATATTTGTAATCTTTTACAAGTCATATTCAATGTAATTATGCACATAAAAATAGTAGAATAATCAAACCAATACTTAAACTTAAGTTGGATACTTAACCGCCGTGAATTGCTAAAGAAAGCGTATAACTACTACTGTCACAAGTTCGGTCGACCGAAAGATGATAAAGCACAGACGAAATAAACAGAGGAAAGATTTCTCACTAGAACCAAAGTGCAACAACGACCAAAGTACATATTTAGTCGACCAAAGTTGAGAAAATCACAGCCAAATTGGAAACAGAGGAACAAACGGCTCTCTAAAAAATTAGTGAAACCACGATCGAAATCAAGGTTCAATCAACTGAAGTTGAGATTTTTTGGTTAATCGAAGTCAGTTAAGAGCCAAATTGAAGAAACATAGTGTTTACTGGAAATGAAGAACAATGTCGACTGAAGTTGAAATTCGATCGACTAAAAGTTACAAATTCTTGACCGAAGTTCCCAAATCCTTCAGTAGACAGAAAGAATTAGTCTCTGGAAATTAAGTGTAACCTCGACCGAAGTTGAAGTTCAGTTGACTGAAGTGTCGATCAAAGTTTGAACATTTTGATCCTACACGTCCAAATCAAGATTAAACGGCTGAGATTCAATCAGAACGGCTAGATCAGAAGCATTAAATGCTGCAAAGATTATATTCAAGTTTTGTCTTATAAATTCAAACCTTGGGCTGTTGGAAGAGTTTTGAAGTGTTGCAAAATCCTATTAACACTTATATTTCAATACTTCAATATTTTGTTCATTTATTATGAGTTTGATTTGTCAAAGATCAAAGAGAGCAAGAGCACTAGATAAGAAAACTTCATTGTATTCATCTTTGATCTAGAGTTGGTGAGATAGAGTTACTTCAAATATTACATCCTCTTGAAATAATCACTACAAATGATTGTAAAATTTTCAAAAGAGGAATTCTCTTGAAGACTAAAAGTGTTCTAGTGAATGTAATGATTGTCAAGTACCCACAAGCTTTAAGATAGTGAATTTTTCAAGTAGAAGCTTGGAGAATGGATATAGGTCGAGATTGGCTAAATCACTATAAATTATTTGCACTTTTTTCTCTCATTTCCTTTAAATTACTTATATATTTGCTTAAACTAAGAGTGCATTGCTATTATAATTTTTAACAAGAATTTTAATTGGGCATTAATCCGAGCAAACCTATTTCACCCCCTCATAGTTTGCATTCTAGCTAACAAACTTCAATGAAACATTTTCTCTAGGGTAATTTATAAAAACTTCTTTATGTAATTAGGGTAATTTTAAAACCTAAAATATCAATAAATATTCGATGTTCTTCTTTTATAATTTTTATTTTCTTTTTATATGATTTTAGTTCTTCATTGGGTTTTGTTTGTTTTAAACAAGTAATTAACGATTTGAACTATCACATTGGGAGTAAGATTCCACAACAATAAGCATTAATATTGTTTAGTGATGGATGTTTGGAGACATAACTTTGCAATACAGATTCTTTGTTTCATAGTTGAGAATCCTCAACTTTATTTCTTTTTATATTTTTGAAAATTGTGTCAACAAACACAACTCAAGCACCAATATTGTCTAACTTCATTAACCATTGATGGTTCCAAATGAAGGTTTTCTGTAACATTTTCATTAAGGAGAATCGAGCACCCATCAAAGATTACCAAGCTCAAGTCCAAGTGATGAAAATTATGGTTTAGTTTCTCCACCTCAAAAGGTATGCTCTTTGAGTGATATCTATAAACCATGTGATGTCACATTTTTTTGCTAGTGAACCTCAAACTTTTGAAGAAGCGGGACTAGCAAGTGTGGAAAAAGCTATGGATTAAGAAATTGCAGTTATCCAAAAGCGTAAGGTTGATTGTTGCAAAAGGCTATTCTCAACAGCCTGACATCGACTACAATGAAACATTTGCTCTAGTGGTGCATATGGAGATAATATGGACTGTTCTTGCTTATGCAGCCTAATTAGAATTGAATGTGTTCCAACTTGATGTTATAGTTTCATTCCTCGATGGAGAACTAAAGGAAGAAGAGTATGTCTAGTAGCCTCAGGGATATCAGTACCTTCTTTCTATCGACTTTGGAAAATGCTATATTCCTTAAAGCAGGCTCCTCGTGCATGGAACAAAAAAATCAATGGTTATGTTTTCCAAAATGGATTCATAAAAAGATCAAGTGAATCGTCTCTTTGTGTCAAGAAAGAAGGTACTGATTTTATGGAAGTATGTTCATTCATTGATCACTTAATTTACTTTGGCACAAATATGAAGATGTTGTAGATTTCAAGAATAAGATGATGAAAGAATTCGAGATAACAGAGTTGGGACTTTTGAGATATGTTTTGGAGATTCAAGTAAAAAAAGCCAAAGGAGAGATTTTTGTATCTTAAGGAAAGGACATCCAAGATTTGCTCAAAATATTTCACATGGAGAAAGGTAAATCAGTCGCCACACCAATGGTACAAAATCAGAAGGTGCAAAGAAAAGATGGAGTAAACTTGGCAGATGCAAAAGTTTATCGAAATCTAGTTGGTTCCTTAATTTGATCAATATAAGACCAGTTATTATGTTTTTTATGAGTTTTATTTCCAGATTTATGAACCAGTCTAGCAAAGTCCACTATGCAGTAGCAAAAAGAATATTTGTGCAATCTCCATGGAACCAAGAAAGTTGGCCTCAAGTATGTGAAAAAAGAAGAAGGCTATTTATATACTGACAACGACTAGGCAAGTCCTCTTGATGATCGGAAGAGCACAACATGTTATGTGTTTTGCCTTAGCTTAAATGTGATTGCGTGGAGTTCAAAAAAGCAAAAATCAATGACGTTATCTTCTTCCGAAGTACTAGAGTATATCACAGTGCAGAAACTGCATGTGAAGTGTTGAAAACATTTACGATAAATATAGAATTTCAAAGAATAATTTACATTGATAGCAATTGCATATAAAGTAAAATTGAATTACAATTACAAAACAGAAAAATAGGGATGAGATATAAACAGAATTACGAGCTGAGTCCTGCAAACGCAGTCTCCTTAAGAAAAATTTGCCGCCTATGAGAGTGTTATAGATTTTGTTGGCGTCTTTCTCCCAGGATAAAATGGCCAGACCACTTACATCGGAACACCACCGAGGTAAGCCTTAGCGAACTTGAACCTATGTCTGTCTCTCTCTCAAAACTGGGAAACCAAAACTTTGAAAACTTTACGTCCTCTAAACAAAAGAGCTGGTTCTTTTTTATAGAAGAAGAAAGATTAGAGTCCTAATCCCTATTAAACTATAAAAGGAAGACTCCTTTTATAGTTGAACTATGAAGGGATGAGTATATCTTCGTAAGAGTTTTTTTTTAATTTATCTCTACAAGTGAGAGACCTCAAACGCATAACTTCATTCATACTAAAATTCTAACAATCCCCCATGAATAAAATTGGCAGACAAACTGACACAGAATGACTCGAGAGAGAGAGACAATGGATAATTCCTGCTTGGGATAGGTACCTTTTGGCCTTGAACCTTCCCTTGTGAGAGTCTATCAAATTTACTAGTAGACCAGTGGGTAGGCCCGCCTTGAAATGTGCCGCCGCCGGTGTAAATTGAGATAATAGACGTCACACAGAAACTTCTCCTAAAGCAATTCAGTTCTCACTATTGTGTCTATTTCGGCTATGGAACACTCTTCCCAGTTTTGCAAGTATTTTCTCGAGAATTTCACCTTCCCAACTTCTCAAAGAAGTGGCCCCACTTTAGACTCATATAGGTGACTTCTTACCATGAGTATACACTATACCTAGCGTGGCTCACCAGCACAAAGAGTTATTAAAAGCCA
>CM018916.1:11771897-11779397 GCA_009663005.1 Actinidia chinensis
AAAACTAAAAGTTCTCTCTTTCTTTTTTTTTTATCAGTGAAAAAGATAAATTTTACTAACTCAATTGTAAACCTTATAGAATGAGTTATAAAACTAAAAGTTCTCAGTTTCAATGGATAATCTCACTGAAAATGAGAATGAATTTCTCATTTTTAGGGCTTCCAATTTCGGTTGCTTATCCTTTGCCTTAGCTGGCGCATTCCGCGATTTTGATCTATTCCATTTGATAAGCCCCAGCCTCCAAAGATTGATTACTGGATCAAGCTCATATTAAGCATCTCATCAAGCTCATTTCTATAGAATTTGCTAGTAGTTGCTGTTGGAGAGGTTTTGAGCTTTGACTAGACTTTGTTTCTGATTGGGCTTGGGTGAGATTTGATTTTGAAAAGATTTCCTTTTCTGCAGTTCCTGCTTTCCCTTGCATAGACTAATGATTAGGGCCATAATTAAATCATATCCTGGATTACTTTATTAATTGTCAAAGAAATATTTCGTCCGATCATATTTCGTCCAACAGAAATATTTGCGTGATTTTCGCCAATTTGATCATATTCTCATCTACAACAAGCGCCTTCCTTTTTTTTCACTTGCTGACAGCTGCATGTACTTCGCCAGAAGGATCGTCTAAATCATCTTTTGACTCAGTAGTAAACTTTTGCTGTGGTTTCTTCCATCCAAGCCCCGTATTGGAGTTTTCCATTACTTGAGGGGTTGGATATGCTTAGCCCGACGCCACACTCTCTCTCCAAATGACCTAACCGACCACAAAAGTAAGCATAAGTTCGACTGTTCGACAATATCTCGTAACGAAAGTACACCTTTTTGTAAGGGGATAAATTACTGTCCAAATTAAGGCCATCATCACTTTTGAATTTTTGCTCTGTAGTAAGTTTGGTAGGATAACTACGCCGAAGTTTGGTCGAAGGGTAATAGTCAGCGGCGATCCTGAGACATGTCAGCGGACAAAAGGTAACTTACACGACGAAATTTTTTCTTACAGCCCCCATGCCTAGATTGAGACATCGACGACATAATGACAAGCTACCAACCAGACCCTAGGAGCATGGCTGGGGCAACCATTTACTTACTGACACAGTAGTCAGTGCGTCCAAGCTCGCGCCAAGCTATAGTTTATCCAGTGACATGACAGTTGCCACGTCAAGGCACGCAAAAACCTGTACTATATAAGGCCATCCCTTATTCTTTAAAAGGGATGTGCATTCAGCTCCAAAAGGCATATTTTCTCTCTATATATACATATATTTTTCGGTCATCTAACTTGACTGTCGGAGAGTCGTTTCTCAGAAATAGCTTTGGCGCTGATCTCACTGTTTCTGCTACACCACTGCTACATGCGACGGTCTGCAGCCACCCTCGTCCATCGCAAGTATCTATCCTTGATTTTCTTTCTTTTCTTTCTTAAATCCACGTCCCAAAATTGACGCCATCTATGAAAAATCAATTATAGACATCTGCAAAGTCATCTCTGATGGCATCACAAAGCAACAACCGTTTCGACAGTCAAGAAACTCAAAGAGAGCCACCTCATGACCCCAGAACTGGAGATAGAGGGGCTAAACTACTGGTCAATGCCCAAAGGATCGCTAGGGCCACCTCTAAAGATAAACCAAGTTAGTTGCTCCCTGAAGGAGAGGATGGTCAAGACATAACCATCAAGCGCCAGCAAACTCAATTGGCCAAAAATGGCACAATTTTGGTTGACAATAGATTGATGAAGCCAACCCAAGCGATAGATGGAGGACCATCTGAGGAAAGATCTAAAGATCAAAACTCCCGCCTCGGGAAGGTCAGAATAGGAAGCAACGCCAATCCTATATTATGGTGGAGAGTTGAAGCAATAGAAATCCGCGGCATCAAGTAAGTAGAGGGTGTCGCAAAGCCGAGCCCACTCCAACATGGACCTCAGCGAGACAATCAATGCCAAGCGAAATCGAGAAGGTAATCTGCATGCAAAACTCAATAATCGAGTAGCAACGGCATCAGACAAACTCATTATTCCAATAAGATCGATAGCTTGCGTGACCAGGTCCATGCCAAGGGAACCAGTCCTAAGGTACCAAACACCATTTTCCCGAGATATCAAGTGAATTGACCCGCTCGAAAAGTTCACCCCTTCGAAGTTCACACTGTATAATGAGAAGTCAAACCCGAGATCTCAAGTCAATCACTTCAGACAAATGATGGCCCTTTGGAATCATTTAGATGCACTGATGTACCGGGTGTTCTTATCGAGCTTAGTGGAGCTCGGGTTGAAGTGGTTTGACCGGTTACCCGCGGGATCAATTGAAAGTTGTTACAAGTTTACTAAGTCATTCATAGCTTGGTTCATCATAAATACAAAGGCGCAAAAAGGCTTTGGTTCTCTTCTTACACTCCGAAACTGAAAGAACGAATCACTTCACAACTATAGCAAGAGTTATTGGGAGACGTATAACGAGATTGAGGAGTGTTCAGAGGAGTTAGTAGTAGCCAACTACAAGCTCAAGTTGACTCCTAAAAAAAGACTTTAGGAAGATCTGACGCTCAGCTCTCTGAACGATCTTTGAGACCTCATGTCCTGGGTTAAAATATTCGCCAAGCGAGAGGATGACGTCTGGCAGGCGAAACGAGCCACAAGGACAACTCCCTAGGGAAAATGGCCATTCAAAAAGTGAAAAGAAGGCTCGGCTAATTATGAAAGTCAGGTGAGGCAGGGGATTAATGTGGTTTTCAAGGAACCAATCTACAAACTCCTTGCCCGGATTCGAGATAAGCCGTACTTCAAGAAACTCAGCCCCATGGGAGGGGACCCCTAAAGGCACAATCAACGATGGAAGTGTGCCTTTCACGAGGAGAATGGGCACAGAACCGAGAATTGCCAAGCTTTGAAGTTATTTCTTGACCAGCTCATCTAAGACGGGCATCTGAAAGAGTTTGTCGACCAATAAAAGACTCGAGCAGAAGAAGTCGAGGTCAAACCTAACCCCAAGTTTGACTGGAGCAATGAAGAAACAAACGACACCTTAGAGGAAGACATTCTGTTGGCCACTATTCACATGATAGAGAACCCAAATCACCCAAATCTCAAGAATAGAATCAGGGGTGAGATTCGCATTGTCAAACAGATGAACGAGGTCATCTCGGTCCTATCAATGGCTAAGAAGCCCATATAAGCAAAGTTCAAACTGGGAACATTCTCCAAAGAAGACTTGGAAAGGGTCCAATACCCCCTATGTTGATCCCTTGGTCATCTAGTTCAGGATCAACAATTTTGACGTGAAAATGATCTTGGTGGACACAGGAAGCTCTATCAAGGTGATATATTATGACCTACACAAACAACTTAAACTATCAAAAGTAGACTTAAAACCTGCACAAGCCCTTTTGGTCGGTTTTAATGCTTAGTCTCACTGACCCTTAGAAATCGTAACCTTCAACAATTCGAACTAGTTCTCAAAAGTTGGTGACCGAGATCATTGTTGTCGATATACCTTCACCATATAATGCGATTGTTGTCCGAGATTGGTTGCATAGGATGAAAAGATTGGCTTTCACATTGCACCAAGTCATCAAATTTGCCACCCCTGAGGTGAAGAAACCCATTATAGAAATCAAGTGGTAGCAAAACAATACTAACTCGCTACGATCTCCACTAAGGCAGCCATGAAGAAAGTGCAACTGATTAAGGAAGAACACAAAGTCCTGGAGGATGTCTAGAGAGACCTCGAGGCCAAGGTCGTGGAGGACCTAATATGCTATGAACTAGATAAGCCAAGCTCAGATCGTTTCTTTCTCACTGGTGGAAACCTTGATGAATAAGAGAGGACCGAGCTCATCGAGTTCTTTACAACTAACATCGAGATCTTTGCATAGACACCCTACAAGACGTTCGGGATAGACCCCAATTACATCATACATGAGTTGAAGTCCTCCCCGAGGCATGACCAATAAAACAACGAGAAAGAAGGTTCGTAATCGAACATGTGGAAGTTGTGATGAAAGAGGTAGAAAAGCTAAAAGAGGTAAATGCAATAACGGAAGTCCTTTACCTGAGCTAGCTATTTAATACAATCGTGGTAAAGAAGAAAACTAGCAAATAGAGAGTCTGCGTTGATTTCATAAGCCTCAACTGAGCATGTCCAAAAGATTGCTTTCATTTGCCAAAAAATGACCAATTGGTGGGTTCTACTTCAGGTCGTGCCCGAATGAGCTTCTTGGATGCATATTGGGTTTACCATCAAATAGCAATGCACAAGCCCAATCAAGAGAAGACTGCTTTCATCACCCCCATAGTATATTATACTACAAAGTCATACCTTTCAGATTGAAAAATGTTGGAACCACATATCAAAGAATGATCACAAATATGTTTGAGCCGATCATGGGTAAAACCATTGACGCCTACATCAATGGCATGGTGGTTAAAAGAAAAAAAGAGTCAGACCATGTGAGGGACCTAGTCAAGATATTTAGAATACTCAAAGAGCACAAGTTGCGATTGAACACGGCTAAATGCGCCTTCGGGGTGAGCTCGAAAAAATTCCTGAGACACTTTGTAACACGATGAGGGATCAACGCAAACCCAGAACAAATTATGGCCGTCAACAATCTTGTTAGCCCGAGGATAGCGAAGGAGGTTCAAAAATTGACCGGAATGGCAGCGACACTTAACCATTTCATCAGTAAGTTCTTTGACAAATGTCGTCCATTTTTTCAACTCCTTCGCAAAAACACAAAGTTTTATGAAACAAGAAATGCGAGCTCGTACTCCAATAGTTCAAGAAGTATTTGACCGAACTATAGCTTTCTTCCACCCCGGATGAGGGAGAGTTGCTCTACATCTACGTCATTGTCTTTGAACATGCCATTACTCAATACTTCTAAGAGAGATAGATGTAGAGGAATGCTCGATCTACTTTGTTAACAAAACGTTTATAGATTGCCAAATAAGGGTACCTTCTGCTAGTAAAACTTGTGTTGGCCCTAGTTTTAACCTCACAAAAACTCATGCATTATTACAAGCACATCTCATCACTGTATATACAGAGTTTTTGCTCAAAAACATATTATCCAAAACAAGTCTATTTGGTTGGCTCCACATGGGTCGTCGAGCTCAGACAATTAGACATAAAATTTTTGCCAAGGGTAGCAATAAAATGACTAGTCTTGGCTAATTTTTTGGATGAGTTCTCACCCCGAACTGTGAGTTCAGAGCAAGGTTTCTTTGCGTCTGCACATAATGAGGAAGAGAGCTCAGAGGCAAAATTAGGTGAGATCGAATCAACACTCGAGGATCACAAGGTTATTAAAGAACCACCTCAAAGTGTAGAAGTAACCATTGTTAGGGAAATCACTAAGTGTTTGGAGGTTAATCTTAGAATCACCTCATTTGATATCTCCTCAGCATGGAAAATGTTCATTGATGGAGCAAAAAATAGCCTAAAGGCAGGGGCAGGAGTGGTTTTAAAAAGTCCCAAAGGATTAATTTTCAAGCACTACTTCAGGCCAAATGCCCCTGCGACAAATAACGAGACCGAATACGAAGCCTTCATTAAAGGGACTTTAGTCTGCCAGTATACTAAAGGTTTTCGAGCTCCATATTGTCAGTGATTCAAATTTGGTAGTCAACCAAGTCACAAGAAAATTTGAAATTTGGGGAACCAAGATAGCTAAGTATTTGGCAATAGCGAAAATCCTTCTCACCGAATTCAAAGCAGTCAAAATCGAGCAAGTATAGAGGGACTTAAATTCACATGCAGACGCACTGACAGCTATGACTCAGGGATACTGGTGTCCATTCACACAGAAAGACACGCAAGTGTACGTCCACAAGTGTACAAAATGCCAATTCTTCTCCCCCCTAATTCATCAACCAGTATAGAACCTAACCCCTCTTACCATTTCGTGGCTCTTTGACTAATGGGGAATGAACATCATAAGGGTTCTATCTCTAGCTCTGGGGAACAAAATTTTTTTGTTAGTAGCAATAGACTATTTCAAAAAATGGGTGAAGGCTGAACCACTAGCTCAAATCAGGGAGACAGACGTAATCAAATTCATTCGTAGAAACATTATTTCCAGATTTGGCATCTCCAAGGCATTCGTATCAGACAACGGAACTCAATTCGTAGGACATAAAGTCAAAGACTTGTTTAGAAAATTTAAGATTGAGTTTTACAACTCAATACCGAGTTACCCGCATGCAACATGGTAGCTCAAAAAGGCAACCCAAGAGGGGGTGAATTATGTTTTTTCAATTTTAATTGCAATTATGATTAATTAAAATTAATATAATCAATGAAACAGTAAATCAAGATATATGCAATGCAATATAGGCAAAATAATAAAAAACAAAGCACAAGAAAGCACACTAAGATTTACTAAGGTTCAACTATAACTTGTGGTCTACGTCCTCACCAAGACCTCCTTGAAGTCTTATTCCACTATGCAATCAACAATTACAAAGTAGTTGCTAATTTACCAAGTGCTCAGCTCACTTTTACATAAGAACTTCTCTCAAGTTTTTCTAAGTGGTTTTGTCCAGGATCCACTTCAACTTACAAGTGTTTTGCTTATACAAGAAATATTTAAACTCTTAATTACAAGTGTATGAAGGTTATACAAGTGAAATACAAACTCTTTATATAAAGTAGATAAGAATTGAATAGCTCACTAAATGCCAACACTTGAGGCCAAAAGAAATTTCTCAGAAATATTAAGAATTATCAGCTCTTGATGATCAATCAATGGAATAATACTCTATCGTTTTGTTCATAAATGCATTTGGAGGCTTGTATATAATGCCCTGGAGTTAATTTTCTCGTTGGAAGTAGTTGGGCTCATTTAATGCGAGTTCAAACATTTTAGCGTTCAAAAAACTAACTGTTATGTATCGACACCTTCTGCATTTGTTTGAGGTTACTAGTTTCATGTGTCGACACTTCAAGCTTTTATTCTTTAGTTCTTATACACTATCTCCATGTGTCAATACTTCAATTCCATGTGTCGTCCTTGATCATTAGTTTCCCAAACTTTGTCCTCTTATCACATGTGTCGATATCTCAGATTCATGTGTTGACTCCTGATCATTCATTTTCAAAACTTTGGCCTCTGTCTCTATGTATCGACACCTCAAAGCCATGTGTCAACATCTTTATTCACAGATTATCAACTGTCTTCATGTGTTGACTCCTCAAAACTATGTGTTGACACTTTCATTTTTAGATTGTCCACTATCTTCATGTGTCGACTCCTTAAAGTCATGTGTCGACACTTTCACTTCCAGATTGTCCACTATCTTCATATGTTGACTCCTCAAAACCATGTGTCGATACTTTTTACCCAGAATGTTCTTCTATGATTTTCTTAGCCAATTGAGTTTCAAACATTACAAAATCTTCAAAGGTCTTCTCCTTACGTTATGTATGATCTTTCAAGGACTTCAATCCGATGAGGTTCATAAAGGATTTCTTTAATTCATTTTGGATTGAATTCTTCACT
>CM018916.1:11824397-11826897 GCA_009663005.1 Actinidia chinensis
CAAAAATAGTACTTAATATTTTATTCCCTTACACCTTTCATCCTATAAGTGCATCACTATACTTATTTGTTAATTACACCTTTTTTGTTCTCCTTTGAATCAAGTATCCAATTAAGTATCTCAATTAGTCACTGCTCTAGGATTTTCATTTGATTGGTCTTGTATTCAAACATGAAAAAGAGAACTAATTGTGACCTTTTATTTCTTACTTTCTCAAGAGGATATTTCATTTCTTTGGTCTTGTATTCTTATATGAAAAAATAACACAAAGCAGAAGTAATCATTAACTCTTACGCGTACTCATTAAAGTTTTACAACCTAAAAATAGATAAAATATAAATATTATATAAAAAATACATTGCATGCATATACGAAGAAATATATTGCTACGAAATAGAGAATAAATAAAAAGTATAAAGATTTTGAAAAAGTGTTACTAGTTGGAGAGAAATGAGGGAGAAAGAAATGAGTGTTTTAATTTTTTTTGGTTTGGCTTTCACTAAAAAAATTATCTAATGAGTAAAAAATATGCTCAGTTTTAGAAGGTTTTTGTACATTAGATCACAACATATGTGAATCCCATACATTTAAGAAGAATGAAGTGGTATTTTTTTGGAGAAAAAAAAAATCTCATAGTAAAAAATAATTTAGAAAATTCAAAAATATTTGTGTCTAATTAAGAAGTGTCAAAAAAGTAGATACTAGCTAACAGAGATGCAACCTTGCTCATTGGAAAGTAAATTGGAAGTTGTTATTTCGGACCGACGTGTTATGTTTTGTTGAAAAAACTACAAAAATAACTCCCGAGTTTAATCTGAGTAACAAAATATAATCTACAATTTAATATTTTACAACAAAACACTACAAAAATAACCCCCAAGTTTAATCTGAGTAACAAATTAAACTCTGAAATTTTATTTTTTACAAATTAAACTCTGGTTCGCAACCTTCTGTTTACAGTTGTTAATTATTCCTAATGGAGGAGGGACAGCTTTGTCATTTATTCCTCTTTTCTAAGGTTAATTACACTTTACTCCCTCAGCTTATCTATTTGTCACTTTATCCCTTAAAACTAAACACACTTGACAGTGTCAAGTGTGTTTGACACACAGACAAGTTACCCCTCAAACTATTCGAAATGTAAGAAGGCCTTGATCCGTCGGACGGAAAATGCGAATTTACTATTTTACACCTAATTACACTAGGGTCGTTTGGTTACCAGATTTGGAGGGGGATAACTTTCCCCCGGATAATTTTTTTCCCCCGCCGTTTGGCTGACAGATATGGAGGCGGATAATTTATACCTCCGGAGGTGGATAATTTTTGGGTAACTTAGACCCTAACTAAAAGTTATCCGGAAGATAAGGGGGTGAGGATAAGAAAAAAAATATATAAAGAGAAACAAAATATATAATTTTTTTATAGAGAGAGAAAAATAAAATATATATTTTTAATGTCTAAATATTTTATATTTAATTTCTCTATAAATATTTTCTTACTTATCCTCCACACTTATTCACTCATTTTAAAAAATATTCAAACAAAATTAAAATTTATTCTCCTCCTAAAATTTATCTCCCTCTCATTTTCTTTAGCCAAACGAGTAAGAGCGGGAAAGGGGTGTTAATGCGTGAGTTGTAGGTGAGAGGTCAGTAACCCTTTCATTACTCCTCCCCTCTTTCTCACTATCGCAGTCACTCTCTCGCTCTTTCGCTCTCTCTCACTCTAGTTCTCTCTGCGAACCCTATCATCAACCCCATAAATCACCCAGATCTCTGCATATGGAGGATTTGAAGCTCTGTGATTGGTACAACCTTTAACCCTAAAAAGTTGAATATGGACTAGAGATTAGGGCTTTGTTATTTTGCTTAAATTGCTCCCGTGATTCTCATCTTGCATCATATTGGGCCCCTAAAATCATTTTTTATGCAACTAATTTGGTATTTTGTAAGTATGTGAGTCGGTGTGTGGGCCAATGTTTTTTTTTAGTATGCTTGTGTTTTGTGTTTTGGTTTTTTTTTTTAGTTTCTGTTAGTTGATTGTTTATTGCTGGGAAAAAGTAAAAGTATGGCAAGTGATTTAGCCCATGTGATGCTACTGTTTTGTTTTAGAGAAGTGTGGGCCATGTGTGTTGTTTGTAAAATTTCTTTGTGAGTGGTCCAATAAAGTTAATTGGCCTTTTGTTTTGTTCTTTGGTGTTATTTGTAGACAAAATGGTCGCACAACTCATTAAATTGCATATTCACTATGGGTACAAATTTGTGGAATACCCTCAGATTACATATGTGGGTGGGCTTTTAGAAAAAGCTACTGCTGACCCAGACCTTATGAGTCACATTGAGTTAATGAATATTGTGAAAGTTATAGGATATCCGAAAATGATTCAGATACTAAAGTTTGTGCTGTGACCACTGATGCTGAAGTTGTTAACTTGTTTGAGCTCCATGTGGGTAAGCCATACATAGATATGTACGTTGTGAATCCACACTTTGAAGAAGGT
>CM018916.1:11834397-11836897 GCA_009663005.1 Actinidia chinensis
CCATTTTTTTAGGTATTTGATTATTACCTCAATTTGAATTCCTATTCGACATCATTTTCGTTATTTAAGCCACCAAATAATAAACGCCATGTGCTGGTACCATGGATTTTTTTTTCATTCATAAATATAAAGCAAAAACGAGAGTTTCACTCTTCATGATCCGCATTCTGTTTGTTATAAAGTCCTGTTTATCATTAGTTATCATCTGTATTAATAGCCACATCTTCACTTGCCCTGATCGTTTTCTACACCTCTCTATAAAAAATATTTAAAAATAATAATTTTTTAACTATTCATAAATAAAATAATAAAAATCTTGTTTACTATTTGTTATTTGCAATATTTATATCCATATCTTCACCTACTATCATTATTTTCTACGCCTCTTTTTTTTTAATAAAATATTTTTAAAAAATAATATTTTTACTATTTATAAGTAAAATAGTAAGAGCATCTCCAACAATACTCCCTATAGCTACTTTAATTTGTTGCAAAATGAGGGCTTTTCATGTTTAGAGAACCCCTTTTTAATTTTTTTTCTCTAACAATACTCTATTATTTCTCTATTTGTCAGACATTTTATTTGGATAATTTAAATAGTTTGTATTATAAAAAATAATATTAATGGGATACGAATCAATATTTGTTCAAAATTATTTTATAACTTAATAAATAAGTGTGTTAACCAAGATTATACTATTTATCTTGTTAAAAATTAATATTGATCTACTATTGATTTATATCCGCTCAACATAATTGTTTACTATATTAAACTGCTCGATGAGTTGTATAATATGAACATTTGATTCATCAAAATGAGTTCAAAATATTTAAAATGCACAAATAAATTTTATTTTTAGTTTGCAAAAAACTCGTGTCTTTTGTTTTTGGTATTTGATTATTACATTAATTTTAATTTCTTGTAAACATCATTTTAATCCATCAAATAACAAATGCCCTTTGCTAGTACCAACGATTTTTTTTCCCATTCATATATATAAAGTGAAAACGAGAGTTTAACTCTTCGTGGTTTGCGTTCTGATTGTTGCAAAAATGAGGGCTTTACATGTTTAGGGAACCCTTTTAAATTTTTTTCTCCAATAATGCTCTATTATTTTTCCACCTCACTAAAATATTCATTTTTTGGGATGCCTGACCTTTTTATCTTCTTTGATGTGTGTGGGGACATGAGACTTAAGAATAAGTTTTCCAGCTATTAGAAGGCATGGAGAGATGAAACTGGAAAACCTTCACCACTTTACAGGGGCTGTTCATCTATGTGCCGGTCTACACCACAGAAAACAATATTATACCGTGAGGACGAGCTCGGGAAAAAGTACAGGAGTCAACCCTATCCGAGCTCGGGAATACCTCTTGCTTATTTGACGATCGCGCTTTCGATAACACCTGAGCTCGGTTAATACACAGAGCTTGGTGGAAACCTGACGTTGACACGAGGCAATGATGCGTGTACGACACGGGAAGATGCTTAGCCCTAATCCGGGTGAGGAAACCCATGAAAGCCGGAAGGATAATCCACTCCTCTGCGAGGATGAGGAGTGGGTCAGTTACCCGGATGTCAGGGGACCAGACGGCGTGTGGGAACACGCGCCAAGTTATACTACATAAGCCGAGGCCACTGTAGAGGTAAGGGGGGCTTCAATGGCTGCTTCTCCTTCTCTTTCTTCTGGTTCTTCTTGGGGGAGGGAGAAAGACTGATCGTTAAGGAATTGAGCTGTCAGGTCAACTAACTTGACCGTCGGAGAGCCATTTCCCGGAAACAGCTCCGGCGGCCGTACTTACCATTGTCGTATTGCAGATACAGGAGGTGGGCGACTATCTTGGAACAGTCTCAAAAGCCAAAGGGTTGGATAGATTCGCTGGTATCCCCTTCCGATTTCCACATCACAAACTCACACCCACAATGTGTTTTCCCTATTCTGGAATGTTTGTCCGATGGAAAAGACAAATTTACCCTTTATCGTTTACTTTTCGTTTTTCCTTCATGTTACATCAAACGCATCATTTTAAATTTATAAAAAAAAAAATAAAAAAAAAAAAAGGTGTCAGGCCATTACTCTCTCGCCTTTCCTCTCCTTCAACGTTTACCACATCACTCTCTCTCTCTCTCCATACTTACTAAACAAATAAATCACCACTTTTTTATTGACTTCTTTTATTTTTAAAATTAATAATATTTTTTTAAAAAAATAATTTTTATGGTAAAATAACAAATTTACACTTAGATTTAGAGTTTTCAAAAAAAAATCTCAATACACCCATTAAAATAATAAAGATTCTTTTTTTCTCAAAACTATATTTATTTGTAAATTACTCTATTTTAATTTTTATCAATAAGGATTTTTTTTTTAAATATAGATCAGAATAGTTTCTCTTAATGAAAATGTATTTAAGAATAAAATTTTGTTATCAATAAAAAATTTTAAAAAATAATCTAAATATTTTTGATTTTTTAAGCCTCCTAATTTAAACATACTTA
>CM018916.1:11861897-11864397 GCA_009663005.1 Actinidia chinensis
ACTTTAGGAGGATAGAAACTAACAAGTGATTTAAATTATTACCGGATGTAAATTATAGGGTTTAATTTATTATAATTGAAACTATAAGATTTAATTTGTTCTCAGGGTCAAAATTTGAGATTTTCAATTTAATTTTTCCATTTTTTTTTGTTTGACAAAACTATTGAAAATCTAAAAATAGTTTTTAAGTGAATTTAGGAATCTAAAAAAATAAAAAAAGATAAAAGTTAATTTTTCAAACTTAGGTTCAAAGTGGTTTTTGAATATTCAGAAGTCACTAAAGTGAGTAAAGACTTAACGAGTCCTACTAATTATTACTAAAATGTGTAAAGACTTAAAGAGCCCTACTAATTATTTTTGTTTTTAGAGGAATCGAAAAATATATAAAAAAAATAATATTTTTAAAAATCTACTAAATACAAGATTAATTCAAATAATGTCAAATTAGCAGATTATTTGGATTAATTATTTTGTTATTCATCTAATCAAGATGTACCATGAAAATAAATAGTTTTAACTTAAAAGATAAAAGAATCGCTAATGAGAAAAACAATCAAATTAAATATAACTCAAAAGTCATTATCCAAACTTATACCTAGATGTCTATAAATTATATGTCTTAATATGTGAAATTATTAAAACATAGAAACCCATTCTTATTTTCTATTAAAATAAAAACAGTAATTTTAACTTTTTAGGTGCTCTAAAAAATTTGTTAGTATGAAAATTTTTAATGGTTCTTGTAAAATCTTGAAAGGTTATGTAGTTGGCTAAATTTCGTGACATGTTCTATTTATTGTAATTCGAGGATTTGGATTTTCGATCACAAGCATTTAGAAAAGTTTTCAAGCTTATGCATGCAAACTCTTGCTAAGAAAGACTTATATGATACATCGAGAATGACAAAAAGGAACTTCGAGGGAGTTCGAGAGATCTCGCGGTACTTCACGGGTACTTCGTGGGATGTCGCAAGACGTTGAGGGCAAAAAACGAGAGCTCACAAAGTGTCAAAGAGCTCGCGGGATCTTCGCAAGATGTCGCGGGACGTCGAGGAAAAAAGCCGAAAGCTTGCAAGTTGTTACAGATTTTGTGGGATCATTGCGGGGTGAGACGCGAAATCTTGCAATGTCGGAAATCACACAACTAAGGTTTCTGTTCACCTATAAAAGGCCCAACACACTTTCCCAAACATAATCTGAGCCGCCTCTATCATTATACTCAAAAGAAAATCATTCTCTATCTTCTAGAGAACTTAGAAACAGATCTTAGCACAAATTATCTTTAATCAAAGTGAAGAAATCAAGATTCTTGAAGGAGTTCAAAACGTGAAATCCGTTCTAAGGAGACTTGAACGGTGATTAAGAACGGAGACGGTGAATCTGTATACGAGCTAGATCTAGACAATCATTAGATCATGGATTTAATAGGTTTTGATTGTGAGAGTCTTGTAACCATTTGAACTTTCAATTTTAGTGCATGATCTTTGTCAACGTGTTTTTTCTCCCATTCAAGGGGTTTCATGGGAAAATTTAGTGTGTTCTTGATTGAATGGTTTGTTCTCTTTTTGTATTGGATCGTACAATATTGCTTATAGTCATGATATTTTAATTAAATACTATAGGTTTTAGATCTTTGGATAAAATATAGACAAATGCTAGGTTTTTCAAATCTTATGGTCCTTGTTAAGAAGTTAGTTTTTACAAAAGGATAAGGTCGTAAGGTCTTTTTCTTTTTTTGTAAAGTCTTTATTACATTTGGGTGATTGGTTTATCTAATTTTTTTTCTGTAAAGAAATATGATTTTGTAGATGAGGTGAAGATTGTTTTGGCATTAAATATTAGAAACATAAATATATTTGAGGAGTAAAAAGAAAGTACAGATGTCCTCCTCTATTTTTTGGGACTTCCCCTTTCAACGAAATCTTGCAACTTCCATTCTCACATTTTGGGATGTCCTGAAAAGTCTTGGAACTTCCATTATTATATTCTGGGATGTTCGTGGTTTGGAAACTTTTAGGATGGATATTCGAGGCATTATTTTCAGATGATCTATTTCTTTTGAAGATTTTCTTCTCTCTAATCTTGACGACTGTTGCGCCGTTGTCTTTGCTTCAGAATGTTGGGAATAAAAGAGGAGATGCAAAGAGTATAACGAAAGATAAAGATATGTCATTGTGTCTGCTTTAGACCATTGTGAATAAAAGAGAAAATGAAAGAGTACGTATAAGGAAATGTGGAGATTATAGCCGTTGCTTGTCCTCTATTAATAGGAGATGAAGTTTTGCAATAAAGACACATTGACATAGACACAGAGAGAGAGCCAAGCCACTAAAATCCAAACACTCTAGAAATTCAATTTTAATAGAGAGCTAAATTATATTGTTGGGCAATATCTTTCAGAGCTCCATCATCCACTAGTAGAAAACCTTCTCTGTTGTTTCTGTTAAGCTTCCAATATAGATTTTCTTTTTCAAACAGAAACTTAGAATTGCTACCCACTG
>CM018916.1:11869397-11871897 GCA_009663005.1 Actinidia chinensis
TTACATTTCGTAAAACTTTTGCATCTCAAAAACCTAATGTTTTGGATCTAGTTCATTTCGATGTGTATAGTCCTATGAAAGTTAGGATGCTTGGTGGTTCTCTCTATTTTGTCACCTTATTGATGATCACTCCAGAAAATTATGGACTTACCCTTGAAAACTAAAGTTCTTAGATGTGTTCAAGCACTTTCAAGCCAAAATTGAAAGAGAAACATAGAGAAAATTAAAATGTGTTTGCTTTGACAATGGTGGTTAGTACATTGGGTCTTTTAACGAGTATTGCAAAATTCATGGTATTTGTCATCAAAGAACCGTTAAAAAGACTCCTCGACAAAATAGAGTTGCTGAGAGAATGAACCGCACCATTGTTAAAAGAATCAGATGTATGCTTTCACATGATAGATTGCCAAGATCCTTTGGGGGAGAGGCTATGTGAATAGCTATGGACTTAATTAATTTGTCTCTTTTAGCACCTTTGTAACGTGATGTACCAGAAAAAGTTTGGGCAGGTAAAGAACCATCTTATGATCATTTGAAAGTTTTTGGTTGCAAGGCTTTTGTTCACATTCCAAAAAATGAAAGGTCAAGTTGATGATAAGGAAAACCAGTGCATATTTATTGGCTATGGGGATGAAGAGTTTGGCTACAGATTGTGGGATCCAGTTGACAAGAATCTTGTGAGGAGTAGAGATGTTGTGTTCCTTGAAGATTAAATCGCTGCAAATTTTAAAAAGGGTGTACAACTCGAGTCTCATAGTCCTCCAAAGTCCATTAATGGTGATGATCTTATTGATCTGGATTCAATCTCTTCACCTACATAGCAGCCAAATGAAGATAGTATATTAGAAGATGTTTTTCTTAATGAAGATGAAAAAGAAAATCAAGAGGAACAACCATTTCAAGAGCAACTAGGTGGAGCTGAGAAGGTCTTTGAGAGAAAGGCAACCATCTAAGAAATATTCTACTAATGAGTTTGTTTTGTTATTTGATCAGGGGGCCTGAGACTTATCAAGAAGCCATGAAAAATCAAAACAAGGGCGAATGGATGAAGGCAATACAAGAAGAAATGAAGTCTTTGCATGAAAAACACACATTTGAACTTGTGAAGTTACCTAATGGTAAGAAGTTGTTGAAAAACAAATGGTTTTATCATTTAAAGAATGATAAGGAGAATTCAAAATTGCGGTACAAGGCATGCCTTGTTGTGAAAGGCTTTAAGCAGAAAAAGGGAATTGATTTTAATGAAAATTTTTCACTAGTTGTAAAAATGTCCTCCATTCGAGTGGTGCTTAGCATGGCTGCAAGCATGAACCTTGAAGTTGAACAACTTGATGTTAAGATCACTTTTCTTTATGGTGATCTTGAAGAAGAAATTTATATGGAGGTTTCGAAGCCAAAGGAAAACAAAATTTTGTTTGCAAGTTAAAGAAGAGTTTGTATAGTTTGAAGCAAGCACCGCGACAATGGTATGAAAGGTTTGACTCTTTTATGACTACAAATGGATATTCTCACACAACTTCAGACTATTGTTTTTTTGTGAAGAAATTTTTTAATAAAAAATTCATTATTCTGTTACTCTATATTGATGTTATGTTAATTATTGTTCAAGATTCTTTCGAAATTAACAGGTTGAAATTGGAGTTAAGCAAGTCAAGATTTTTGTAAAAAATCGCTTGGTGCTATTTTTTGTCTTCTTCTGCGAATGCTCTTGAGGGTTACTTGTGAAGTCATTTCCCCTTTGTTTTGTATACACCTAAGGGTGTTTGTACTCAGAGAGTTGGTGAGACCTTTGTGTCTCTCGTAATCCATTTGTAATCCGAACTTTGTGATAGTGAAGAAACTGACCTTAGGGTCCCCTGGACGTAGCCTATACATTGTAGGTAAACCATGTAATTCTTTGTCTTCTTTATTTTTCATTTACATTTGTGGGAAATATTTCCGCTATTTTTCCCAACAATTTTAAGTGGCCTTTCCGAGTGGAAAGTTTGACAAGCCTTCGAACTCTAAACTTTGTTAAGATTGATGATTGTATAGAATTTAATTCATTAGATTTAATCAATCTCTGCGAGCTCTATGTGGTTTTTACAGAAAGGAACAGATATTCACGCTAGACTCTATTGGTAGACTGGAAACTTTGGATCTATGGGTAGACTCTAATTCTTTTCCACAACTGCAGCCACTTTTTCTCTGCCAAAGGCTCCTCCAATTGAAGGAAGTTGGTGAAATAAGGAAGCTACCAGCAAATATTGATGAAAATTGAAATCCTATCAAGACTTAAATACCTCAGCATAGATGCAAAGGCTATTCAGGATGATCCACTGCTAATGTTGGGGAAGCTTTCAAAGTTGACAATCTTGACTTGTGCAACTATGGGGAAAATAAGTTGGTTTGCACTGCAGGAGAATTTCCGAAGCTCGAAATTCTTCAACTTATTGATTGTAAACTGCAGGTGTTACAAGTGGATGAAGGAGGAATGTACGTGCTTAAGGGTTTAAATGTT
>CM018916.1:11881897-11886897 GCA_009663005.1 Actinidia chinensis
AAATCAAATCTGCTTGTGATCTTTTGTCTCGCGCGAATTCACTGATAACAAGACTGTCGACACTCCATTAGAAAACAATGTTCGGTTTAATACTACTAATTGTGGACCGCTTTCTGATCCTACTTTCTATCGCTAGCTTGTTGGTAACTTGATTTATCTTACTGTTACGAGACCAGATATCTTTCATACTGTGCATATTATCAGTCAGTTCATGTATGCTCCTCGATCCACTCATTATGCTGTAACTTTACGAATTTTACGCTATATTAAGGGTACCATTTTTCACAGACTTCAGTTTTCATCGCAATCCTCTATGACTCTCCGCGCCTATTTAGGTGTTGATTGGGTAGGCGACCCTATTGATCGTCACTCTACTACTGGCTATTGTTTTTTTCTCGGTAATTTGTTGATCTAATGGCGTAGTAAGATACAGTTGTTACTCAATCTAGTACAGAGGCGGAATATCGTGCCGTAGCAGACGTGACATCCGAGTTACTTGGGCTTCGTTGGCTACTACAAGACTTGGGCATAGAATCTTCTTTTGTTCCTCTCCATTGTGATAACCATAGTGCTATTTAGATTGCTCACAATGACGTCTTTCATGAAAGAACCAAACATATTGAGATCGATTGTCACTTTATCCGCCATCACCTACTTCAAGGAGTTTTGCATCTGATCCCTGTCTCTTTATTGATTAACCTGCTGATCTCTTTACGAATACTCATCTGACAAGCCACTTTTAGGACCTTATATCCAAACTCAAGTTGGTTTCTAACTTACCACCTTGAGTTTCCACCTTGAGTTTGAGGGGGATGTTAGATTATGTTAGATTATAATTACTATATATTCAGAATATATTTTGTATCAAAATATATCTTGAATATCTCCCTAATTGATACTTAGAATATATTCTAATTGATACATTACTTTGTTTTAATTATTGTTGTTTTCTTATGTAAACAATTTATTTCTGATCTTCCTCTATATAAAGAGGACTTGTTATAGTATTCTTCAACTCAATACAATATACAAAGTCCATTCTCTCTCTCTACAATTTCTAACAAAGATCATGAACTGTAATCAGTTCCATAGTGCTGAACAAAAAAAAATCGGAATTTATCTGCTAAATATAAAGTGTAGAAATAACTTAGATTTGAAGTAGGGTGTACACAGGGTTATTACCATAATAATTTTGGGCTAAAGAGAAGTTTTTAAAATTTTAAAATTTTCTTGTTGGGTGTAAAGATAAAATGTGTCTAGAATCACCCCTCATTGATCTCTTATTAGATGGATTAATTAGCTTTAAATGGATCATTGATCAAGGTCCCCTAAAATAAGAAAGAGAAGCATTTTAAAATACAGAAAACAGCTGGTAGGATGGCTGAGCACTCTTGGAATGTTCTTTTATCCTTCTGTTTGTGGCCACATGCGGGTAAGTCTTCCCCATAAACATATGAATTCACCAATTTCCCCCAAATTTGATATAAATTTACAAATTTGGGACTTACAGAGCATGAGTAGTTGTTTAACAGCAATTCCATTATTTGAGCAATGACACACAAGTATACCAAATGTATACTGCAATTTGTGTACAAAATGATGTGGCAGAATTTGGATTTTTTGTTTTAAAAGAAAAAACAGACATGAAGAAGTTGTCCTTTATTTACGACAACATCACTAACATGTCATTTTAGTCGTCTTTGTTGTATAATTTTTTTTTATAATTAAAATAGAGTTTTTCTAATATAAGATACCATAGAATGTGAAGGAGCAGATCGATTTAGAAGAAATGGACTAATACATATTTAAAAATGACATTCACATACCAAAATGGTTCATTATAATGAATTTATGACCAACAAGTTGAAGAATCAGAATTTGTTCATTCTTACTTCTGATTGTCTAAAACAGTAGAATTGAAGGAGCATAAATTCAAGAAAACTGGGAGCATACGACCAGACGTTTGCGACATGAAGTACATAAATACTTCCTCTTGATGCTGAAGCAAATGGGTAGAAAGCAAAAGCTCCAATGGCTCTCCACATCAAGTGCAAGCACTTTCCCTCCACAGTATGGACACCTCCCTGGTGCTTGCTTTCTTCCCAACTCTCTCTCCTCTCCACACACAAACACCATCCGCATTCTCTCTCTCTCTCTCTCTCTCTCTCTCTCTCTCTCTCTCTCGGCCTGTCTAGCATTTGTACTTATAACCAACACTATTTGATTTGTCAAATGAAAAAACATACCCCGTCTCTTATTGATTTTTTTTTAAAATTTAAATTTTTAATAGAACACAATTATTATAATTAATTTTTATTAACTTTTGAATTTTATCACCGTAATCATTGCATTTAACTTTTTTTTTTGGGGCTTGATGTTATTTAAAGAATATATAAAAAAAAGATAGAAAGCGAAATATGCATATGTTTTTGTTGACCTTCTGAATTATACATAAATTATGACACCTTCTAAAATAGAATAATGAAACTTTAATATGTGACCCAGAGTATTTTTTATACAAAAAATTAGTATTCACCTTTTTTATGCTATAAGAAAATTTGGAAGCAATTTGAAACTTAATTGTTTGGGTAAATCATATTAGTGGTGCTTGTAGTTTGCCGATTATATCAGTTTGGTCCTTGTAATTCCAATTTGCTCTACTTTTTGATCTCCGTCAACTATGTCAAATTAATAATACCAGTAACAATTTTTGACTGAAATGGCGTATGTACGACTCTCATGACCCTTTGCTAAGGCCTATTCAAACCAACAAGACCACTGCCACCAACTGCCACTATTGACTCAACAAGGACCTGGCATCCTCCCTGCATCACCACTTCCAAGACCGTCAAAACGCAGCCCACCACGATTCTAAGACCCTTCAACTATCCCCCAAAGCTCACCACCCTTAGATTACCCACTGCCACTACCAGACCTCGCTATAAGATCTTCCATCGCCTCCCCGCCCATACCGAAATCCAAAACCCACCCTTTAATTGTCCCTTCAACCCCCACCCCACCCACAATGCCCCCTCACCATGTGTATATATATATAGAGAGAGAGGGGGAGGGGGGTTAAAGGAGATTCTGGAATAAAAGGGGTGGTGTAGCGTTAGAGAGAGAAACACAGGGTGAGTTAACTCTCTTTGAGTTAAATCGAATTTAGTCAACTCATCAATAGCAATTTCAAATTACACTACTACGTGACTCACACGTGAGAATTTAATGCTAGAATTTTTTAGCATTAAAGTTCTAGTATTTTTTAAAAATTATAAAATAAATATTTCTTTAGGATTATTCTGGAAATCATGTAAAATAAATACAATCTCACTGATCATTTGCAAATATGTCATATATGGTCAGATGATTATACTAGTCAGCCATATAAAATTGCAATTTTGCTCACTAATGCACAATCTCTTCGGATTAAGACTATCTAACTGACAACTTCTAATTCTAACGACATTTTTTCTAAAGATTTTTTCTGGGCAGTGCTTGGATTAATGGATTCAACAATTCAGATTTCACATTCTTTTCTTTATTTTTGTTTTTTAAAAAATTCATTCTTAAATTTTCGATCTAAATAAATCTTAATTTAGAGATAAACTATGAGAGAGCCCTTCTCCACAAGTCATATTGAAATATGTCAATAAACGAAAACGAAAACAAAAAGGACACCAGATGTTATGAGTTTCACCGACCAAATAGTTATTAGTTATTACTATTTCTTGAAACTATAAGTTTAAATGTTATGAGTTTCACCTACTAAATGCCCCTTTTGAACTAGCTAAAAAAATTAAGTTTTTCCACTTTTAAATTCAAAAGTTAAAATTAAAAAAAAATACCTTTAATGTTATTCGGGATAGTTAAAAAAACTTGTCCATTGTAGCCAATAAATTTTCATAAACTCACTCCAAAAAGATATTAAAAAGCAGAATTTTTTAAGCAAAAAACTAACGGAAAAACCTTGCTCAAAGAGGTCTTAATTTCACATACCGATTAGTACTATCTTGGAATTGAATTATAATTTAAATTTTTACAATGCGTGAATAATTTAAATTAAGGATGTGATGAATATATTTTTGATGAATGATTTATAGTCAATGAAAAAGGAAAAGAGAGAGGACTTGGATTCTATGTGGTTTAGTCCAAAATGTGTAACAGAGGGTTTGGAGCTAATGAGAAAAGCTAGGACACGTAATAAACCGCAAGTCTACTGGCACCGATGGTGTTATTGAAACTACCAAAACGACGCCTCGTCATTTTGGTGGTTTCGGTAACAACATCGGTGACTATAGACTTTTCCCATAATAAAATAGAGTAAATTTCACTAACATACCCCAACATTTATGACAAATATAAATACATTTTTTTGTAATTTTTAAAATATCACTAACATCTCTTACTATTAAAAATATTATCTTGATACCTTTGACCTTAATTTTTTGGCAGAAGCATCTCCTTTGTAATTTCTGAAATATTACTAACATTTTTTACTTTTGAAACTATTATCAAAATTCTCCATGACCTTAAATTTTTAGACAAAAATGCTAAGATCTTCCTGAGAATTAGGATTTCTATATTTATTTTCTCAATACACAAACTAAAGAACTAAGGTTGTGTTTTGATCAAAGATTTAGTAGGAAAAAAAGAGTAAGAGGATTTAATTGCTCGGAATCATTATATCCTCTAACTATTTTATTTTTATTTTTTTCCCCTAACCAATCGTTAATCCAAACAAAAGTTAACATATTTACATGAGATCTCAATTGGTGCAAAACTAAAAGATTTGTGAGCCAAGCATTAGGATTGCTAATTATACGTATTACCAAATGCTTTTGAAGATGATACACCTGCCAAATCAAACCAAACAAGTAAGAGAAATGCTAAAAGTAACTTTTCTTCTTTGCCTTTCTTTAGTTCCAACACATACTAGAAATTTGGGAACAAACTTTCTAATAGTGATTGTACCGCTCAGAACTATTTCAGGTAATATAAGA
>CM018916.1:11964397-11969397 GCA_009663005.1 Actinidia chinensis
AGTTAATGCGATAAATAAATTTTTGAGGAGTGGGAACAATCCTACTCTAATACATATAACCTGAGTTAGAGGAACCATCCTAATTTTAGGTGGTGACAAGAGGGACAACAAAATATACAATAATTTCCACAAAAAGCTCAAAACCTCCAACCACAACTGCAACCGTACCTTGCACCACAACCATACCACACACAACCTATTGCACCAATGGTACCCATGCCTTATCCTGCATAACCAGTACCACAGCTGGCATAATACCAATCTCCGAATAAGAGGAATGAGGATCATGAGCTATGCACCAAAGTCACAAAATTGGAACAAGCATATGAGAGACTTGAGCAATCAAATACACGTCTTGATGAATCGGTTTAGCGCTGCTGCCATTCTAGTCTATTTTTGTACCTCCTTCGCATCCTTAGGCTAATAAGGTTGTTGATTGCTATAATTTTCTCTGAATTTTCCTCGATCCTCGTCTTATCACCAGGTGTCTCAGGAATTTTCCTGAGCTCACCTTGAAAGCACACTTTGCTATGTTAAATCTCAGTTTGTGTTTTTTTAATATTACAAACACTTCGGTTAAATCCCTAATATGATCTGGCTCCCTTTTGCTCTTAACTACCATATCGTCGATGTATGCATCCATAGTTTTACCCAGATTGGCTTGAACATTTTGGTGATCATCTTCTGATATGTAGCTCCGTTATTTTTTAGCCTGAAAGGCATAACCTTGTAGGAGAATACGCCTTGGGGGGTGATGAATGTAGTTTTTTCCTGGTCGGGCTGGTGCATCACTATTTGGTGATAACCTCGGTATGCATCCAAGAAACTTATTTAGGCATGGCCGAAAGTGGAGTCCACCAATTGATTAATCTTTGTCAGAGGAAAGCAGTGTTTTGGACAAGCTCGATTTAGGCTTGTGAAGTTAACACATGCCCTCCATTTCTTAGTCTTTTTCTTTACCATGACTGTATTAGACAGCCAATTCAGGTAAAGAACCCTCGTTATTGCATTTGCTTCCTTTAACTTTTCCACCTCTTCAATCACGGCATCAACGTGCTTTGCTGTGGATCTTCTTCCTCGTTGCTTCATTGGTCGAGCGTTGAGGAGGACATTCAATTTGTGTTTGATGAAATTTGGATCTATCCCAGGCATTTCGTAGGGTGTCCATGCGAAGACATTGATATTTGCTTTAAAAAACTGGATGAGCTCGATTATCTCACGTTCCTCAAGGTTTGCACCAGTGAGAAAAAAATGATCAGAGCTTGGCTTATCCAACTTATAACATATCAGGTCTTCCACGACTTTAGCCTCAAGGTCTCTCTCGATGTCCTCTAAGGTTTTGCATTCCTCCTCAATTAATTGCACTTCTTTCATGCCCGCTTTAATGGAGACCATAGCAAGGTAACACTATTTGGCGGCCACCTGATCTCCATAAAGGGTATTTTCACCTTTTGGGGTGGAAAATTTGATGAGTTCGTGTAAGGTGGAAGTAACGTCCTTCATCCTATGCAACTAATCTCGGTCAACAATCGCATTATATAGGGATAGGATATCAACTACATTGAACTCCGTAACTAGCTCTTAGGAACCAGGATTCTTTTCACATCGTAGTTGTTTATCCTGAGCTGGATGACCATTGGGGTCAACGTGAGGGTGCTGGACCCTTTCCAAGTCGGCTCTAGTAAAAGTGATGCTTTTTGGCTCGAACATTGTCTGTCCTGGCTTCTTAGCTACTAATTGGACTGAGAGTACCTTGTTCATTTGTCTAATCATGTGGATCTTCCCCCAAATCTTATTCTAAAGATTGGGGTGATTTGGGCCCCCTATCATGTGAATAGTTTCCAAGGGAAGGTCCTTGAATGGTGTCTTTACCCAATGTCGATGACGTTACGTGGCTAAGTTTATCATGAAAGTCACTTCCTCGGTTCTGTTTGACATTAGGAGCCTCGCGGAGATCCCTAGTGGAGGGGGTTCGACTGGGCAATATTCTTCGCTTGCTCGACGTGATGGTTTTGCTGTCGCTCTAACTGTCTAGGTTGCTATGAGACCTGCACTGCCTTCTGTTTCTCCTACTCGAGGTGGGGGGTTTGATTCTTTGGCTCTACCTTCGAATGGTCTTGCCTCTACGGCTTGGTCCAACTTCATCACCTTATGGTCAACCAAGATCTGTACCATTTCGGTCAACTAGGACTACGGGCGTTAGATGGTGATGTCCTGGCTGTATCTTCCTCGAGGGAGTGACTGACCTAGATTCTGCCTAGGGCGGCCTTGAACGTTCTCTGGGCATCGTCTAGTAGTTTAGCCCCTCTTCCCCTGGGAATTTTGGGTTCATGAGGGATTTTACTACAAGTTTCTTGATTGCTAAAACAGTTGCTGCTTTGTGATGCCATTGGAACCGATTTTGAAAATGTCTATAATTGATTTCCCATAGACGATGCCAATTATGGGGTATGGGTTTATTAGATAAGAGAAAAGAAAATCAAGGATAGACACCTGCAGTAGTTCTGCGGTGGAGGAATGCTATAGTAGTCATTCATTAGTTGGGGTTGTGCCTAGATGCTCTACATAAATAGTGAGAACAACTCTACAATGGTCAAGTTAGATGACCAAAAAGTATGGAGATAGAGATTGTGTGTGTATGTTTTACCTGAGCAAATTTTTGTACCTTTCAGGGAAAGAAAGGCTGACTTTATATGGCATAGCTCGGCGTGTGCCTTGACACGCTAGCTATCTTGTCACTGGATAGATTATGGCTCAGGGCATGCTCATACACACCAACCGTTGTGTCAACGATTAGGCGGCTTACCCAGACACGCTCCTTAGGCCTGGCTAGTAGCCTATCATCGAACTACCACGTCTCCATCTAGTCGTGGGGGCTATTAGAAGAAACTTCTCCACGCAAATTACCATCTATCCCTTGACACACTTTGGGATTGCTGACGGTTATTGCCCCTCGCCCAAACTACAGCGCAATCACTCCATCGAGATTACTAGATAGCTAGAGCTCGGGAGCACTAGCGGCCTTAGCTCGGATAGTGTCTGTGTTTCAATGGCTTCTGATTGGGCTCCGATGCAGGGCCACCGAGCTTGCTTTGTAGTGGTGGCTCTGTGGTAGTGTCCACCCTAGCAAGACCATAATCTATAGTTATATAATGTATCCCCTTACAGCATGCTTTGTAGTTCTCTTGGGTAATTCAATTGGCATTCAAAGCCATAATGTTAATTCAACCAATTCTATATATATTTATCCAGATCATGTATACTAAAAAGAACACGCTGGTCATACACGATAATTGTGGGTGACAAGGTGTGAGCAAGTGTAAAGCTTAGGCTTGGGTGAGAGTGAGTTTTTGTATGAGTAAGTGCATAAGGGTGTGGGACTTTCAACTCAAGTGTACTTGAACAAATTATTCTCATAGGATAAAGAACGGGATCATCTATGTGGAGTATGCGTGTTATAGCCAAACCATGTAAATCTTGTCTCTCTTCATTTTATTTTTTATCATACTTCCATTGTTTGTGATTGTGGTTGTGTTTGAATCGTGGTGTTTGGGTGCTTCCGTAACAATCCCAATATTGAGTCCTATTATCCTCATCTCCTCTTTTCTCTCTCTATAAACAAGTTTGGGAAGGTCAAAATTGTTTCTTGCTTTGTTCGCTCTCTCTCGCAGTCTCACTGCAAGTATAAATTAGATTTTATAAATCGTCGGTGACGAAGGAAAGTGCATTTTGTGGGGGAAAAACAACACGGGTTAGTTTGATTTCGATGTAATTCGAATCAACCACATGTTAATCATTCTAAGAAAAAACATAAATAAGGTAAATTGCACAAACCTTTCCTGAGATTTCTAATTAAGCCCCTCCCTTCCCTGAGGTACGGGAAATTATAATCCCCTCCCTAAGATTAATATTTACATAATGCTTGGACGCCGTTAAGTAGCCATTTGCTCTGTGAGAGGAATCTCTCTGATATACGCAAAAAAGAAAAATAATTGCCTAAAATTCCCTTGAGTTGCAACTTGTGAGTGTCCTTGTTAAAAAGTTCAGTATGCGAAGTGTCGCATGATCCCGATTGTTGAACCAAACAGATCTTGGCTCTTGGCTCCCTCTATAAATAGGGGGCTTCTTCCATCATGCGTATTTTGTTGTTGCTTTTGTTCTAGAATTGTTGCTCCTACTCTGACGTGCAACTTGCCCTCATTACCTCGTTTTTGTTGAAATCATTTAGTAAGTGTCAATCACCACGTCTTAGTTTGAACCCTTAGTTTATGTCCGGTAAGGTAGAGGTAGAAGACTTAGAAAACACCCTTCCTTCTTAGATATCTGACCACTTAGGAGAACGGTCCTACATGACGACTGAGGTTACCCAATATCCTTCCTCTCCTAGAGAGGATCCTTCTTACATTGAGGGAAGTCCTTTGGTAGAGGATGAGGAAAGTCCTTCAATAGATATTCGACCTCCACCTGAGAGGGAGACGAATATCATGACTTAGAGAATCATGCTCCATCCCATCCGGAATCTAGATTAGGCTTCCCGATGGAGATAAGACCATTGCATCTACTTGCCCGGATGATGTGGCCTTTTTTGAGGCTGCCTTTCAAGCCGGTCTTCTTCTTTCCATCCACCTCACAATTAGGTGGAAGAAAAAAAAATTCTTTATCTCAGGGGACAACTAGGAGTTCGCCCGAGGACTATCCCAGGATCTTGGGGTTTTGAAGGTCCCAAGGTCATAGAATACACCAGGTTAGTCTTTGTTCAATGAATTGTCCTTCATTTTTCAAGTTTTCCTTCTTTATTTAAAAGTTGTCCTTCATTTTCAGGTAAGCGCTGCAACGTGTTGCCTTCTTTGTCCGAGATCGAACAAGAAAGGTTTGATATAATCTCGGGCACAATAAAGAAAGGACAGTTCTACTCAATTAAGGGTGTCCTTGAATCTAAGTCCTTCCTCAGAAGTTTCGCCCTCAACTTTGGTTTGGAACTAATCTAGCACCTATTCCTT
>CM018916.1:12004397-12009397 GCA_009663005.1 Actinidia chinensis
CCAACCTAAACATCTCTACCAGCAAGCATCAATCAAGTATCGCCAACTAGGTGATCCCCCTCAGTTGGATGGCACAACATGGTCTGGTCGTTCCCACACTTCTATTGATTCTCCTTCTCGCCCATGGGCGAGGTTTATTACTTCGCCAGTATGAAGATAAGATTGTTGCAGAGACCATTTCTAAAAAGACTCTATCTCCACGAGACTGCTTCTCCTTCACGTTGCCGACAATTTTAGATAACTCTCCATATGGCATTCTCCTATTATCACTCAGATGTCTTCTAGATTTCCTTCCATACTTAGCCGTCTAAGGATCACACCAAGGTTTCCTTACACGGCTCTCCATTCTCCAACTATAAGAAGGTCGCTCCCCCATCATTTAAAGGTATGCCAACAACCTTGTTTAATTTCTAAGAGCTCTGGTATTTTGTCCTACCTAACTTAATCTCGCCTTGGTCTGATTCCTATGTCGAACGGGTTTTGAGCGCCCTCACCTCGGCCGGTAACATTTATTCTCTTGCTTACGTAGGTTGCCCGAGTTATTGTCGAGGTCCAATACCGAGGTCATGAGCAATTTTGACTGTTGGTTGCTTGTCTTTAGATTTCTACCACAACAGTTTGGCGCCATTTGTGGGAATAAAAGTTCTCTAATTTTTATGCACCTGCACAACCGTTTATTACCCTTACCAAGTACTAGCAGCCCTGTGGGTAACCAAGCTCATACGATGGCAGGCAATAGCCAAGCTCCAAATCTAGAAGGTCTCTACTATAAAATGCATGGGATCGCAAAGCAGATCCGAATCATGAACGAGAATAATGCCTACTGATACAGCACCTCGCCAAGAACCATCCACCACTTCCAGCAGCACCTATCCCACCTGAAGTTGAACGGTTTCACCGCTCTCACCGATTAGGCAACTGTGAATACCAAAGTCATTAAAGTACTAGTAGGGCCCGAAATTGACAACACCAATTTCCCAGCATACGATTTAGGAGAGAAAGAAGTCCTAAGCGAGAAAGAAGCCATGTTTCATCGACATTCGAGTTATCTAGCTGAACTCATGAAGTAGGGGACGAGGCAATCAGAAGAATAGGATGGTCACCCCGTTGGGATGACTGAAGCCAATACACCAAGGTAGATTCACTACTTAAAAGATTAGGGACCTGGATGCCCGTATTAACGCCATCAACACCAACACAAATGCTCTAGTTACTGTGAACGCCCTAATATGACAAACTGAGCCTCTGTTCATTAAAAGGGTAATGAGGACTAGATTTTCGTCCAGGCTTAAATTACCCACTCAACCTAGAGTATACGATAGGAAGGCTGACTCGATGGATCACCTAGACTCGTACAAGAACTTAATGACTCTTTAGAGATACTTAAACGAGGTGATATGCAAAGCTTTCTTGGCAACCTTGAAGGGTTTGGCCAGGACTTGGTTCAAAAAGATGTCTCCAAGAACCATTGATTCATTTGGCGAGCTGAGTAGGCTCTTTGTCTCCAATTTCATGAGCTGCCGGGTTAGATAGAAGAATGCATTCCATCTATTTACAATTCACCAAAAGGAAGGAAAAAGTTTGAAAGACCATGTCAAGAGATTCAACTAGTGCATGTTAGAGGTGGAGGGCGCCAATGATAAGGTAGTGGTCATGGCGATGATGGAAGGACTATGCCTTGGTCTGTTATTTGATTCACTTAACAAGTATGTTGCCGTAGAAGAATTGGATGAAGCCAAGCACAGGAGGCGAGGATGGGAAGATTATAAAAGAAAGGAGCCTAATTCCAAGTGAGCTGATTACCAAGATGAAGTGAAAAAATAGGATAGATCGAGATGTCAAGAGGAAGACTAATGACCAACGTCTATGTACACCACCTTGCCAACCCAACTTTGTATTGCCACCTCTTAATGCCCTCATTGCCCAAGTGCTTATAAAGATTAAGCACGAAGATTTCATTAAGTGGCCTGGAAAAATCAAGACTGATCCCTGAAAGAGAAACAAAAATAAGTACTGTGAGTTCTACCGGGATCACGGCCATAGCACTAAGGATTATTTCCAGTTAAAAGAACAAATAGGCAACCTAATCAAGAGAGGATATTTAATAAAGTACATTGCTAATCGCCTGCAGCATGACTCGCCAAAAAAAAGGTATGGTGACAACAGATCTATAGTGGGGGATATACAAGTAATCCATGGTGGATTTGGATTACGAGGATGCTAGTGGGCAAGCTGAAGAATAGGTTTGTAATCTTTCCTTGCCCGTGGCTGGAGCTTACCTATCTATCACCTTTACCAACGATGACCTAAGAGGCTTGCACCTTCCCCATGATGATGCCTTGGTCATCTCCGCTACTATTGCCAATTTAAATGTGTAGAGAATTTTAATTGACAATGGGAGTTCTATAAATATCTTGTTTATCTTGGCCTTCTACAAAATGAAGATTGGGCAAGATAAACTCCATCCTTTTCATAGCTCTTTGGTTGGATTCGAAGGAAATGCAACATAGCCTCTAGGATGGATCAAATTGCCGGTGACCTTGGGGATGGAGCCCCACCAGACCACTATATGCCAAAATTTTATTGTGGTAGATTGTCCGTCGTCCTACAATGCAATCCTGAGTCACTCGACATTTGGAGGAATCAAGACCATCACCTCAACATACCACCTAATGATGAAATTCCCTAATTCAATAGGGGTAGGGGAAGTGAAGGGCAATCAAAAGGTTGCTAGATGGTGTTTCATCTTGGCCACGAGGACTGAATCTTCTCCAAAAACTAGTGCCCAATAGCAATTATAGATTGACGATATCGAGATGGAGGCATTGAGAGACGAGATAAAAGAAATCACCCTTACTGATCCTAGAGAGATGAAAAACACCAAGTCCCTGGAAGAGGTTACCCCAATCTCCATACATCCTAACTATCCAGATCACTATGTCATGATCGAGACTGAATTGACTGATGAGCTGTGAAGTGCTTTGATTGAGTTTCTAAAAAGGAATTATGACATTTTTGCATGGTCGTAAGGAGACGTACCAGGAATAGATCACCAAGTCACTGTTGATAAGCTCTACACCGACCCAGATCATTCTCTAGTTCAGTAGAAGAGAAGAAAATTTGACCCTAAATGCCTGAAAGTCATAAAAGATGAGGTGGCTAAAGCTCATAAAAGCCAATGTTATAAAAGAAGCTCATTATCCAGATTGGCTTGCCAATGTTGTTGTTGCCCTCCAAAATGGGGGGAAGTGAAGAGTATTTGTTGACTTTACTAACCTTAACAAGGCTTGCCCTTTGCCAAAGATTGACCTGATTGTTGATGCAACCTCCAAGCATGAGCTCCTCAACTTTATGGACGCCTTCTATAGTAATCATTAGATCAAAATGCATCTGCCTGACATGGAGAAGATTTTTTTTATTACAAAAAGAGGGTTGTACTACTACAAGGTCATGCCGTTCGAATTAAATAACATTGGGGAGACGTACCAAAGGTTGGTTAATAAAATGTTCAAAGAAATGATTGGGAAACAATGGAAATATACATAGATTATATGCTCATCGAAAGCCTCAAAATTGCTAACACATCACCCACTTGGAAGAAATGTTTGGTATCCTAAAAAGCATCGAATGATGCTGAATTCATCCTAATGTATTTTTGGGGTATCCTCAGGTAAATTCCTAGGCTTATTGGTGACCAAGGGAGGAATTAAAGCCAACCCGGACCAGATTCAAGCTCTGCTTTCCATGAGATTGCCTAGGAACATACATGAAGTACAATAGCTGACTGGGCGAGTAGCAATTCTTAACAGATTTGTCTCCAAATCGGCAGACAAGTGTTTACCGTTCTTCAAAATTTTGAGGAAGAATCAAGCTTTCCAATGGACGGATGAATCCGAGGAAGCATTCTAGCAACTAAAGGAATATCTTAGGTTACCACCTTTGCTCATGGTTCCAGCTATAGGTGAGGAGCTCATTTTATATCCCTCCATCTTGCCAACAATTGTGAGTGTAATGCTTATCCGAGAAAAGGACAAAGTTCAAAAATCGGTGTACTATGTCAGCAAAGTCCTTATGGGTGCCAAAACTAGATACCTGAAGATTGAAAAGCTCGTGTAAACTATTTTGATCGTTGCCAAGAAGATTTGCCATTATTTTTAAGCCCATCCTATTGTTGTGATAACAGACTAGACTTTGAAGCAGATTCTCCAGCGATCTAACACCTCGGGTAGGCTCTTCAATTGGTTTATTCAGCTGAGTGAATTCTACACCGAATACAGACCAAGGATGGCGATCAAAGCCCAAGCGTTGGACGACTTTGTGGCTGAGTTTACACATGATGTAGCCCGAGAGCCTGAAATAACTCCCTTGAGGTAGAAACTTTGAAAAAGTAGGATTAGGAAGATAGCCTCGCCAGATGGAAATTATTTATAGACGAATCATCCAATTAGCATGGCTGTGGTACGGGACTTGTTCTCTAAACTCCGTCAGGAGAACAGATGGAATATGCTATTCGCATTGGGTTCAAAGCCACCAACAATGAAGCCGAATATAAAGCTCTCCTCGCTGGACTTAGAGTTGCAATAGAATTGGGATTAGAATCCTTAGACGACTTTAGCGATTCTTAGCTTGTGGTAAACCAAGTGCAGGGTATTATCTTGCCAAGGGTCTCAGAATGATAGCATACCTGGATGAGGTAAAAGCCATGTCAACAAAGATCAAAGACTTTCAAATTCGCTTGATTCCTAGAAAAGATAATAAAAAGGCTGACGCTCTAGCCAACCTCACCTCAGCCTTTGATTTCATTTTGGATAGGAGTGTACCTTTGGAATTCTTGCAAAACCCGAGTATTGAGGTCGCCAAACCCATCTGCCAAACAGCTAGCATTAGATCCGACATGGATGGGGGAGGTCACTGCGTACCTCTGAGATGGAATGCTACCATCAGATAAGCTTCAAGTGCGCTAGATCCAATATCGAGCTGCTAGATTTTGTATTATCTGA
>CM018916.1:12014397-12021897 GCA_009663005.1 Actinidia chinensis
CTAGAGACCTCGTCCTCTATATACGACTTTTCTCCTAAGTGGTCTGATATCCAGGAAGGAAGGGAATTGTCTAAGTCTACTACATCAGATCTACTAGACATGCACTGGAATGAAAATAGAAAACAAAATACGTTTTTTGGGTACTTACTGAGCTAAAGGCGAGATGACGAAGTTGAGACGATGAAGGCAAGATGACGAAGGCAAGATGACGAAGGCAAGATGAAAATCAAAGCAGAGACAACAATTCGACAACAAAAGCAAAATAGTACAGATGCGTGGAGGGACCCCCCTATTTATAGAAATTGCCAAGGATTGAGATTTAATTGCTCCAATGGCCAAGATCTCGCAACTGCCATTCACGCCAAAAGGTCCTCTCTAGTCCTGCCAAAATGATATTCCATCATTAATGCATTCCTCCACGTGTCCACCTGTGGAGGCGTGCCATTATTGCATGACCACGTCAGCAAAACTGAGTTACTCAATATTCTACTCAAAGACCCCGATTGATTCACCTCGGCGTCTTGAGTAGGGGGGCTACTGATGCAGGGTAAATTCTCCAAGTTATTCACCTCGCCTATAATGTGGTTTACATTGCCAAGAGTTTACCTTGCCAACATTTGTCTCGTGACCTACTCATTTCTTCCTTGAAACCAACCTAAACAACTTTACCAACAAGCACAAATCAAGTATCGCCAATTAGGCGATCCCCCTTAGTTGGCTGGCATAACACGGTCTAGCAGTTCCCACACTTCAAATGATTCTCTTTCTTGCCCATGGGCGAGTTTGATTACTTCGCCAGTATGAAGATAAGATTATTGCAGAGACCATTTCTGAAAGGGCTCCATCTCCACGAGACTCTTTCTCCTTCACGTCGCCACAATTGTGGACAACTCTCCATATGGCATTCTCCTATTATCACTCAGATATCTCCTGGATTTCCTTCCATACTTAGCTGTTTGAGGATCATGCCAAGATTTCTTTACACGACTCTCTATTCTCCAACTATAAAAAGGTTGTTGCCCCATCATTCAAAGCTATACCAACAACCTTGTTTAATTTCTGAGAGCTCTGGTATTTTGTCCTGCCTAGCTTAATCTCGCCTTGGTCTGATTCCTACGCTAGAAGAGTTTTGAGTGGTCTCACCCCGGTTGGTAACGTTTGTTCTCTTGCTTGCACAAGTCACCCGAGTTGTTGCCAAGGTCCAATACCGAGGTCACGAGCAATTCTGACTGTTGGTTACTCGCCTCCAGATTTCTACCACAACACTAAGGAATCAAAACCAAATGAGTTGTGGGAAAAATCGGATTTTATGTACAAATGCGAGAGAGCCCCGAAACTTAAAAGGTTCTGCATCAAAAGCAAGGATGAAAATAGTATAAATATCAGACCATTTGAGTGATTTTCAAAGCTTAGTCTACCTATTGACAACTATGACGATGAATTTAAAGATGAACTGCAAGATCCAATACTTCTTGATTCTCTACTAGATAGTTGAAAAACATTGTTTGTATGAATTAGCAATTTGGTCTCTCATGGAAAGCTAACTATGGATAAAGTTAAGGACAATTTGCTCAACGAAGACGCCAAAAATAAAAAGTTCGGAAGTTCTTATGAGATAAAAATTCTTAGTACGAAGAAACAGAGTAATCAGTGAAATTATCAACATAAAGGTAGAAATTAGAATAGTGGTGATTCACGAAACATGTTAAAACCTTAAAAAAAAAAAGAAAATAACATATTATTGTAGGAATGTTGGAAAGACAAATTACTTTTTTGTGCTATAATTCTCTATTTAATAATCCAGTCATTGTCTGAATGTTTATAAAAATTATAAAAAATAATAATTATAGCAAGATATTATTAAAATACTTTTTATTTAAAATTATAATTTATTTTATGCTAAAAGACTTGATGAAAAAAATTACCTTCTTTAATTAAGTAGTACATATTAACTTTTATATATCGTTGGGATATGTAGATTTGATATTTACAAATTTAAATTCTTGTTTCAAATTCGTCGAGTATGTTTGGATAATGAATAAATCAAATAATTTGAAATCACGACAAATCACATCTTAAATTTTAAGATCAAATAGAAAGATTTCAACTAACTCCAAATTATATGTTATTTGACAAATACGACCTCTCCATGTATCTCCACTTTATTTACAACACTTCACTATTATCTTCTGTCTCTCTCTTTCCTCTTTTTTTTTTCTTCAAAATATGTTAATTTAAATTCACGTAATTGATTTTTTTTTAAAAAAAAAAAATCTATCCAAACGGATGATATAAGAATTTTAAAATATTTAGGAATTTGAAATTGATAGAATTCAAATCTTTGTATCCAAATAGTGCCTTAACCTAACTCAGTGCCACACCCATCTTCCAACTAGTCGGGAACCTCACTCTCGCCGGCGATCAGTTACCTAACTCCGGCGATCTTACTCCCAACCTGCGACCATTAACTCTAATTACCCGACCTTCATCCAGAAACATTAATTCCAATTGTGACCTTACCTCCGGCCGACAACCAACTCCGAAGACCTCTGCCTTTGAGGAAGACTATTTTCAATCAGCTGGTCATCCTCAGACTTCTTCACCGGCCTATGAGGGTGGAGGTGTTCAGATCAGGAAGAGAGAGGGGAGAGTACGTCGTCCCAAACTTCTTCATCGGTCGATGCCAGCCGGAGGAAGTAATTTTTGTATCCAAAATCAATTCACACCAATAACACACGCGCAAAAAACAAAACACACACAGAAACAATGATTTACGAGATTCGACAAAATTGTCTACGTCCTTGGAAGGTATCGTTTTTACTATATTGGAGAAATAAAATACAGATTCTCAAGTTTTTCTCTCTCAACCAGAAATACAGAGTCTAAGAGAGAAGAAAACAAATTTTTCTATTCTGATAATATATCTAGGACTTTTAATCTATGTTTGAATTCAAATCTAAAGAAGAGTTTGAAGTCAAATTCAATAATTTTCACTTTGGCGAAACTTCTCCCAAACAGAGTAACGTTGCCACTAATGGGCCATTGGGCGCTATGCTGCAGGGAGATATTGATCAAGTTCAGGCAGTATTGAAACTATACCCCAGAAACAACCTTTGTCATCATATAAGTAGGGTTATTTGCTGTACTGATCTTCTCAAGCATATATTTCATTTATTCAGGAATTTCTAGAATAAAATGGAACTGGATATCAATGTGCTCGGTACGAGCATGATGAACAAAATTCTTTTTTAAATAGATAACGTTGTGACTGTCATAGAAAACTCTAATATGCTCCTGAAAAATCCCCAAGTCATTGATCAAGCCATGTAATTAAATAGCTTCCTTAAAAGCTTTCGTCACTTCCATATACTTTACTTCAATCGTGGACAGAGCAACTGTAGTCTGAAGAGTAGAAAGCCAACTAACAGGTCCACCAACCATAGTAAAAACATATCTAGTCGTCGATCATCATTTGTCAAGATCACCAGCATAATCAGAATCAACATAACCAACTAAATACTGACCCATCTTGTCCTCCCTCTGAAATTTCAAACCAAAATCAATTATACCATGAATATATTGTAAAATCCATTTCACAGCCATCCAGTGAACTTTCCCTGGGTCATGCATATACCTGCTGACCATGCTAATAACAAGTGAAATATTCGGTCTTGTACACACCATAGCGTACATCAGAGCACCAACCGTATTAGCATAAGGAATATTTTCCATATGGTTTCGCTCATCATCTGTGCAGGGAGACATAGAAGAACTCAATTTGAAATGAGAGGCCAACGGTATAATGATAGGTTTAGTTGACCCATCCATGCCAAATTTCTTTAAAATTTTCTGCAAATACTGTGTTTAAGACAACCAAACTGTACCTTTCACTCTGTCCCTCTTAATCTCCATACCAAGAATTTTCTTGACTTCGCCAAGATCTTTCATTTTAAATTCTTGACTGAGTTGAGCTTTCAATCAGTTAATTGCCACATTGCTCTTAGATGTGATCAACATATCATCCATATATAAGAGTAAATATATCATGGAATCGTCGTGGAGATTGCAGAAATACACAATAATCAAACTGATTTCTTATGTATTTGTGCTCTACTATGAATTGATCAAATCACTTATACCATTGTCGCAAAAATTGCTTCAAGCCATACAGAGAGTTCTTTAACTAACATGCCAAATGTTTTTTGCAAGATACTTTGAACCCATCTGCCTGAGACATGTATATATCCTCATCCAAAGCAAGTAAAATCCAAATAGAGGAATGCTTGACAACATGAGAAAATACCTTATTATAGTCTATTCTTTCTTTCTGACCGTAGCTTTTAGTCACCAGCTTTGAATCTGACTCTTGGAGTATCTTCCTTCTTAGCAAATACCCATTTACAACCGATAGCTTTCTTTCCTTTGGACACTTGTACCAACTCCCAAGTCTGGTTCTTATGAAACGACTCAATTTCTTCTTCCATAACTTCTTCCATTTTAGATTTTCAATACCCTATACAATATCTCTATAAGTACATGGAACTCTGTCAATCATCGGAAATGCATAGGCCCTAGTATCAGTATATTGAGTAAGACTACAAATCGTCTATATAGTTTACTAGTCGCAATGAATTCTACTAGTTGTGAAGTTTAAGCCTCTTTTAGATCTAGTGTAGTGTCAATATCCTCAGATTCCTCATCAGGCATATATCAACTATTTGAACAATCTTAGTCGATACTTTATGAGTAGATGTCAGACTCAAATTCTTAGAACTTTTCAGCTATAACATTCCAGACTCGTCAAAAGTAACATCCTAGCTCAAAACAACTTTCTTTAACTCGGGACACAAAAGTCTTTATGTTTTTGTACTAGAACTAAAGTCCAAGAATATGGATTTTTTGGTTCTATGATCAAACTTGGATTTAGTCACGTGAAAAATTGTAGTACATCTAAACACGTGTAACCAATCATAATTAGTAATAGGTTTAGAGACCATATCTCCATTGCTGTCTTTCCACCAATCCTAGCTGTAGGTAATCTGTCAGTAAGATGAGAGGCATAAATCATTGCCTCTTCCCTAAATGCCTTACTCAATCCAACATGAGACAGCATGCACGGAACTTCTGTTATCAGAGTACGATTCATGCGTTCTACCACTCTGTTCTACTGAGGCGTATGATGAATTGTGAAGTGTATGACTATCCTTTCCTCCCAGCATACTTTGAGGAACATATCTAATTTGTACTCGCCACTGTTGTCATATCGTAGCTTCTTAATTTTTCTACTAGTCTGAATCTTAACATTTTTTTTCCAACTCAGAAAGATGTCAAAAAATTTATTTTTATGTTTCATAGTGTACACCCAAATTCATCTAGAGAAATCATTGATAAAACATAACAAACAAGTGTTTACTCCCAAAGAAGCATTTCCTATAGGTTCCCAAATGTTAGTGTGAACATAATTCAGAATTCCTTAAGTTTGATGAATTGTAGTGTCGAACTTCATCCTAACTGATATTCTCCACCAAAACAGATAAACTTCACCCGAACCAATATGGGGACAAAAATACATAAAAAGTCATTTAATCATTGTGTGTATTTTTGTAAACTCCATGATAGTTTCATGATATATTTGCTCTTATATGTGGATGATATGCTGATTGTATCTAAAAGCAAGGTAGAGATTGACCGATTGAAAGCATACCTCAATCAAGAAATTAAAATGAAAGATCAGAGTGGTGCGTGCAGGTGCATGGCGAGTGTGGAATTGATGTGCTCACACTTAGGAGGCACATGAGGGTTGCGATAGGATTGCCTTTTGGGGTTTCATATCGAGGTGACGAACAAGGTGGTGTGATTAGAAATTGATTTAGAGCACTTTTGCATAAGTCTGAAAATCGACCATGGCTCTGATACCAATTGTTGTGCCCAAAATTGATTTACACACCAATGACACATGCACAGAAACACACTCACACAATGATTTACAAGGTTCGACAAAATTGCCTACATCCTTTGGTGGCGGCATTTTCACTATATTGGAGAAATAAAATATAGATTCTCTAGTTTTCCTCTCTCGACCATAAACACAGAGTCTAAGAGAAAAGAAACCAAAATTTTCTATTCTGATAATATATTTAGTAATTTAAATCTTTTTATAGGCTGAGTGTTTAAATTTAAATTTAACTAGGACTTTGAATCCAAATCCAAATAAGAGTATGAAGTCAAATCAAACAATTTAGTTTACGTTGGATTTGGATTCAAACTCTCGGCCTCTAAAAGGATTTCTAGTAAAAGTCCCTGAAAATAATACACAATGATGTGTAGAAAAAAATGTAATGAGGCGAAGAAGAGAGTGTGAGGGAGAGCCACCATCAGACTACCAGTGAGATATATAATTTGTATTTGTTTCTCTATTTAGTGAATCTTGTGCTCCATTCGAGGACGTAAGCAACTTTGCTAAATCTCGCATATCATTGTGTTTGTCTATGCATGTGTTTTTGTGTGTGTGTATGATCGGTGATTAGATTTTGGGCACAATAGTAACCAGATCTTGGAGACAGACAAGACCTGATGACGATGAGTGAAAGAAAGAGAGATCGTCGACGATGATAGTGGCAGATAGTCCGCAATGTTGATATGGAAGATCGGTATGTGGCGCTGGACCACCGTCGGTATTGTGGCAGAGATCAGGGAGAGAGAGAGAGAAAGCACAAAGAGACGAAACCGAGTTTTTTGATACAACTGATAAAGGGATTTAGGGGTATTTTTATCCAAAAAATTACTTAAGCTACTAAAATATATATTTGTAGGGACTCTAACTCAATTAATCTTTTCCCTTATACTCCCACCATATTGGAAATATTTTGGAGGATTTTTCAGTTTAAAAAAAATGGTAGTTAATGGAGTTATCAAAGCCCTTCAAATAAAAAATTGCCCTATAATAATGCATATAGTGTTAAGTACAGTCCACCTGAATGAATTCAAGGCTGCCTGGATGAGCCCAAGGCCGATTGGCTCACATGGAGTATTCATGTGAGAGTAAAACTCTCGAGTTATCTAGAACTCTTGAGAGGGATTATCTTTTTCGTTTTCCTATATAGAATATAATAACAATTAGGTATCATACTAGAAGTATATCACCTCCTTCCCTTAGTCTATAAAAGGGAGGGCAGGGTGCTGAGATTTGAGTGTATGCTGTGGGCAGAAAGCGGTATGTTGTAAGTTGAGATTGAGAGGCAAGACAGAGAGAGATTATGAGAGAGAGTGAGTTGAGAAGGTGAGTCTCCTTCTTTGTAATTCATTCGTTCGATTAGTAGATTATTATTTTCTCTCCGTAGACGTAGACGTAGACGTAGATGTAGACATTATTGGCTGAACCACGTAAATTTCTATTGTCTTGTGTGTGTGTGGGGGGGAACGCCTATTCATTAAAAACGTCTTGATCGTGTAATTAGTTCTAATCGCCTAAAGATTGATCTATTAGTTGTTCAAACAAAT
>CM018916.1:12026897-12041897 GCA_009663005.1 Actinidia chinensis
AAAAGCTCAAACTTCGATTGATAACTTCAATCGACCGGACTTCAACTTCGATCGATACTACTTTCATTCCAGAGGCTGCTCAAAACTTTGGTCAAGAGTTTTACCAAACTTCGATTGAGCAAACTTTCTTCGGTTGATGCTTCATCAACCTATAGCCAAACGAAATCCTCGGTCGAGGGTTTTGGTCAAACTTCTTTCGACCCTGTCTTCAAACTAGTGGCTGGCTCAAAGATAATTTAATAGTTGTACATGTTCCATTTCCATTATGACATCAAATATGACTTGTTGGAATGAATGATTTGAGTTTTGATTGAGTATTGACTCTTCTATGGTCAATTGAGTTTTTTCTTCGTATGAGCGAGTAATATTTCAAAATAACTCCAAATTATGTTTTCAAAGTATGCACACTTGTATATTCTCAAAACAAACTTGCGAAATGCTATTTTGAGTCAAACGAATGAGTATTCCATATTTGTAATATGTGAGTTGTTTGTCTTTCGATTTAGTTCTTAAAGCAATTTTCAAATAATGTATTTAAATACCTTGTTTATCATACATAATCCTAATCATCAAAATTACTTTCAGTTTTATGCTAACAAAATTCTTTTATGACAATCGAATTGCACCCAACTGGAGCATGGTCTAAGAGTTGTCCATGCAGACATAGCAACATTGATGAACTCATTGCCGAATTATCGTGAACCACCACTATGCAACTTTTCTTGGGTCTCGATCTCTTCAACTAATTCGGAGTCATCGAGTCTTCAACTGTGCCTTCAAATACCTTTAAAGGACTTCTTGTTCGAGTTGAATGTGGTAAAAAAAAAACCTTAAATAGCACATCAAATGCCTCCGAATCAATAGATCTTGCAAAACACTCCCGAGTCCATAAACCCTTGTCTCTTGTTCTTTAAAAGTAGCATAGATAGGTTAAAAAGTCTCACACTATGTTATATCAAAAAATTAAAATGCGAAGCCTTTGTTGCCAAGTGGCTTGCCAGTTCACTCATTGGGGAAGGGGGAGCGAATGTGAATTAGAGAGTGGCACTCGAGGGGCTAGAGAGATACTTTGCTTAAAATTACACTTTAGTCCCTATAATTTTAAAAATCTTCAGAATTTTCAATTACTACAGATTCAACCCCAAAGCTTCTTCAAATGACAACCATAGGTTCGGATTCATATACTAACACTCAAAATAGCATTCAAGAGAGAAATTAAAATAAATACAAATTAAATATTTTGCCTCACACATTGACAAATCCTACGAGAGAAATTTTAGTCCCAAAAATCTCCCCATTTGTCAATGCTATGACAAAACATCTAACAAGGAAAAAACCTACCACTTGTCTCTGTGCTTCCAGTTCCAGATTGGTCTTTGGACGCCCTTGACTGTTTTGTAACCCACTCTAAGTGATTTCCTTTACTTGTCTCTGACCCTGAGGTTTTTGTCTGACCTCCAATTTTTGCCCCGTTTGACTCAGATTCCTTCCCTTTCCCAGCAACCTCTACAGTAGGCTATGCAAGTCCAGCTTCATTGGTGTTTGCTTTGTAGCTCTCCTTTGTGTGGCCCACAATGCTATAGTGAGGGCAAAATCTAGGTGGGTTCTCATAGAAAACCATCAGTTCGTAGTCCTCCCCATTTGGTAGGGTTAACAACATTGAATGAACTAGATCCTTTGCCATGTCAACTTTTACTAGACATCTAGCATAGGTTATCCTTTCCTTTTGGACAGTCAACTTGTCCATATGTAATGGCCTGCTGAGTTTGGAGCATATTTTTCCTATGACAATTGGATTCCATAGGTCCAAAGGTAGGGTCCTTAGCTGAACCCAGATTGGGAAGGTACAGATTGCTGCTTTCCCAAACGAGAACTACTTAGGCATTGACTTCAGTAACAAAGGTCTACCGTAGATGATTTAAGGTCCATTCTCTAGGACCTTAGTTTGTTCATCTATTGACTGAAACTAAAAGACAATCCAACCGCTTCCATGATACTTAGTGGATACCTGGGCCTTTCATGAAGCCACAATTTGATTCAGAGCTTATTTCCCCGGGAATCTACCCCCAAAATACCCCACTAGACATCTTTCCCATGGGATGCACGAGCTTTGTGTGTCTTTCTTTCCTAATTTGATTCGTCCTTCACCTAGGCTGTAGAACTCTAACTTACTTCCTTGAGATGGACTTGCAAAAGGTTTCTTTTGGTTTAGGGACTGCTTGTGAGCTTTCCCCATGGCACTGCTCTCAGCTTTTCCACCATTAAAAACTGTCTTGTTCTCAGAGTCATTTTGTCGAGCAGTTGGAGGGCACTCATTTATGTCCTTCTCTCCGATTAAAACTGTAACTGACTCTGAATCACTGGGAACCTCAAGGGTAGATGGTGAATCACTGGGAACCTCTGGGCCAGTTGGGGTCAGCAATTGACTTGTTGGTGTCAGAGTTGGATGTATGAACATCATGCCCAATCAATGGAGGCTCCCCCTACATTCCTTGTTCAATCATAACTAGGATGGATTTTCCACTTTAACATGTGGGCCAAACATGACAATTTTCTAGAGTTAGTCAGTTCTACTTGGAGGATTTGAATGGAAGGGACAGCCATGTACAAGCTTTGAAAGAGACTTAAAGCCTTGAAAGGGCCCCTAAAGGTCTTAAATAGGCAACAATTTTCCCTCAGCAAGGGTTGAGGAGGCAGAAGAGAACTTATTTGAAGCTCAACAACACTTACACGATAATCTAGAGGATGCTAATCTTCAAAACAGAGTTCCAGAGCTGAGGTCAAAGGCCCTCAGATTAGCGGAAGCAGAGTTGAGTTTTTGCTCGCAGCTAACAAAAGCAAAGTACTTAAAGAATTTAGACAAGGGTACAAAGAACAAAGAACTATATTGCCTCCATCACTCTCGAGGATGGAAGAAGATCTACCTCCAATAATCAAGTCAGCAATGCCTTCGTTTAGTATTATAAGGGGCTCCTGGGAATAAAAGGAGACTGCTTTAAGCTCGACAAGGACATAATTCTCAAGGGCAAGCTTTTGAGAGCTGACCAAGCTTCAAATCTCCTAAGGATAGTCTCTGAGGAAGAAATTAAATCTGCCCTATTCAGCATAGGAGAAGACAAAGCTCTAGGCCCATATGGGTATACTTCTTGCTTTTTCAAAAAAATGTGGGATGTTATTGGAAGAGACTTCACTGATGGAGTGAAATAGTTCTTCTCCTCTAGTCAAATTCTCGAACAGATTGGCCTTAATTTTAAAATCCAAAGATCTCTCTCTGTCTCTCTCTCTCTCTCTCTCACACACACACACACACACGTACACACACATAATCAATAAATCAATACTGTCAAGAGGTGGTGGTGATTTGGTCCTTTAGGATGGTGGGTGGGGCTGGTCATGCAATTTGGCTATGGAAGGTGTGAGTGTGTGGTGATGAGCGTGGTGGCCAGTAGTGGTTTTCATTAGTCAATTAGGGAAGTAACGAAGTAGCAATAATGGTGGGGTAAGAGCTAGAGTCAGAGGGAAAGAGGAGGTAGGGACAACCTTAGGGCGAGGAGGAATCAATGGTCATTGTCGAGAGGGTTAGGCAAAAGTTTGCATGGGTGGGTTTTTGATCTCGGACCTAAGTCTTTAGTCTCATGGACATGAATTTCTCTGCTTAAGTACAATGCAATGTGGCACTGCTTGCCACCACGTGCAGAGTTTTGTCACCCATTCTAGATAACAGTAAGCTATTGATCTTAATTGAAAACAATTCAATAGTTCAAGGGGCAATCAAGAAAAATATTTACTTTAAAGGCAAAAATGAGAAAGCATGTACAATGTAATTAACCCAAGTCCCCCGAAGGATAGCCAATCTTTTCACTTCCAATTCCTTAGTCACCGAGTGCATATTCCCCTATCACCCCTATTGTGGTAGAAATTTGGGGTTGAGCAACCAACAATCAGAATTGCTCTTTTATTTTGGTATTGGACCTCGACAATGACTCGGGCGACCTACGCAGAATAACAAATGTAACTAGCCGGGGGGAGGCTGCTCAAAACTCCTCTGGCATGGGAATCAAACCAAGGTGAGTATAAGCTAGGCAAAGCAAAATATCAGAGCTATCAGAGTGAATACACTTGGATTAATTCGTACCTTTTTGTGATGGGGGAGCAGCCTTTCTATAGTTGGAGAATGGAGAGCCATATAAGGAAATTACGGCGAGATCCTCAGACGACTAAGTATGGAAGGAGATCTCAGAGATATCGGAGTAAACTTAGGAGAATGCCATTTGGAGAATAAATTGTAATTATAGGCGATGTGGTAAAGAAGGAGTCTCAAGGAGATGGATTCCTTATAGAGAAAGAGTCTCAAGGAGATGGATTTCTTCCAGAGATGGAGTCCTTATGGAAGTAGTCTTTTGGTAGGTGAAGGGAACCATCTCGCCCATTGGCGAGATAGAGCACATGGCGACCTCAATATATTGGCGACGTAGGCCCTTCAAGCGACGAGTCTATTCCATATAGTCAATAGATGGAGATTTTGCTCCACATCAGTAGCCCCTATTCGAGATGCCAAAATGAAACACTTGGGATCTTCGAGTAGCAAATCTAGCAGCTCAATAATGATGACGTTAGCACGTACTGATGGCACGTTTTCAAAATGGACACGTGGGGGAGCGCATTAATGGCAGAGTAATTTTTTGGTAGGATTTTTTGGTTGGAATGGTGGTTTAGACCTCGGTATCTGAAGAGTCACGCAATCCTTGCCGTTGAAACAAATTGATCTCATCCATCTGTTATTCTTATAAATAGGGGGTCCCCCCACTCATTTTACTCTTTTTGATTTCGTTGTCGAATTGCTGTCCTTACTCCGACGTTCAACTCGCCCTCATTAGTTCATCATTGTTTTCTCGTTTTCAACTTAGTAAGTACCAATATCTCATTCTTTTTTTATTTTTGTTTCTATAGTGCATGTCCAGTAGAACCAACTTTGAAGACTTAGATAATTCTTTACCTCTTGGGTGTCCAAACATCTCGAAGAGAGATCAGACATGTTGAACAAGGTTAACCAACTCATTTCTCCCCTCCACCGAGGACTCTCCTCCTTGGGATGAAACTTCTCATGGGGAAGACTCCGAGGCTGCCACTTGTACTTCTCTCAAATAGGAGTTCAATGTTATGACTTAAGATGACTTAGATCGCTTGAGGGAGACATATTCCTTTTTGGCCAGGATCCAAGTTAGGATCCCTGATGAGGGCGAGACCATATTGTCTACTCGCCTGGGCAAAATAGCTTTTTATGAAGCTGCTTTTTCCGTCGGCTGAGACTTCCAATTCACCCTAGCATAAGGAGAATTTTAAAATTTTACAATATTGGCCCCGCCCAACTTTCTTTCAACGCATGGCGAAGTGTCGTCTGCGTGCTGATGATATGGCGATTTTACAAGCGTGCCCTATCCCTCAACAAATTTAGATGTCTATATAGCTTGTTCAAAAGTCTAAAGGTAGTCTCAGAGTGACTCTACTTTAAGAGGAGGTTGGGCAAAAATCTGATTAAGGGGTCCCCTAGCAATGTCAAGGGGTGGAAGAGGAGATTCTTTTTCATCTCGGGGGATGACTAGGAGTTCTTCCCTAATCTAGCTTGGGGCAAAGGAGTCCCACGGGTGCCATGAACATAGGGCACCCAGGTCAGTCAGGTTTCCACATTTTGTCATTTTACTTGAAGTACGATACCTTGCCCTAAACTAACAAATATTCTTCATTATATAGGCAAACGCTACAAAAAGTTGCCCATCTTGACCGACATTGAAGATCAGAGGACAATGAGAGTTTTTAAAAAAATAGGACCAGGAGGATATTTCAACATTCTGATAGTTCTCAACTCAAAAATCTTTAAGAAGTACTTCGCCCTCGATCATGGAGGGATGTCGTCTGGTGGCGAGGATGACGCCGAGGGCAAGTCTATGGATGACGCAGCTAATTCGAGCGATGAGGGTGAGTCTTGCCATTCCCGAGATGACGGAGAAGGAATGCGACAAGGGGAACAGCGAGGAGAAGGGTGATGCCAATCCCTTCTCTCATTGAGCACTTGTATTTTTGTAAACTTTTTTCCTTTTTTCCTTGTAATGGCAAGATGTAACCCCTCCATTTTTTTTATGAATGAAAATTTCCCTTATTCTTGATTTTTGTTTACTTTATTGCATATCTTCTGATTGTTTTGGCGATATTACGAAGAAGGTGATTGACGAGATAAACTTAGCGAGCTCAAACAGCTTTGGTTTGGCGAACTTAATCAAAACTTGAACACATCAAAATTTTAATAAACTGGCAAAGCGAAAACGACATCGTCTCACTTAATTTCTTTGGCAAACAAAAATTCTTGGCGAGTAGCCTTGGCAAAATTCTAAAAACCTTTACTCTTGGAATATAAAGAAATAACATTGGCGATCTTTAATTTAGGCATCAACAGTGCTGAGACAGGCGACATCATAAATAGATTAACGAATAAAATTTGTGTAACTGGGGAATTTCTTTACTGGGCAAATATATCAAGCCATCTTAATGAGGCAAACTTCCAATTTAATTATGGCGATCAAGTTAATAGGCGATCTTAGATAGATTTAAGTTGCTCTTATTATACGCAAACATTAAACTTTACCCTGGTGAAATAAAGAATCAAGTGAGTTAGTATTGGCAATAAATATGCTTATCATTTTCAAACTTCTTAATGAAGGGGCAATCTTGATATTGGTGATCAAGATGCCTTGTTATTTTCAAACTTCTTAATGAATGGGCAATCTTGATATTGGCGATAACAAAATTGGCAAATTAAAATTTTTGAAATTGGCAACATAACCCACTGGCGAAAATTGGCGATAAAATCAAATTGGAGAGATTTTATTATTTCATCATATAAGGATTGTTGATCATAAAATTGTACACATGGAGATTTTGGCAAAATCAAAACTATGGCAAATTCCTGAGTGATCATAACCAAAGACTTTGATGCACACTGTATAGGCAATCTTCTCCTCATGGCGACCAGTGGGGTTACGGGTAATATTTCTTCAAGTGTTCGGCATTCCAGGGGTGAGGTAATGTCTTTCCACTTATGTCTTCTAGCCAATATGTTCTCGTCCTAGATACTTTAACAACTTTATAGGGACCTTTCCATGTAGGACTGATCTTCCCGACATTCAGTTCCATTATAGACAGGGTGACTTTCCTCAAGACTAAATTGCCAAGCAGGAAAGATCTGTGTCTAACTCTCTGGTTGTAGTACTTGATAACCCGATGCTTATAGGCTATTTGGCATACCTCCGCTTGCTCCCTCTTTTCATCAAGAAGATCAAGGTTGATCCTTAGCTCGGCTTCGTTGTTTTCCTTGTCAAAATTTGAAATCCTAAAGTTTAGCATCCCTATTTCTACTAGTATAACTGATTTTGTCCTATAGACCATAGAAAACGATAGCTCTCCCGTAGGGATTCTGTTCATTGTATGATATGCCCACAATACACTCGACAGGTCCTCTATCCATTCGCTTTTGAATTTTTCTAACCTCGCCTTTAGATTCCTCAAGATCGTCCTATTGGTGACTTTCACTTGCCCATTTGCTTGATGGGAGATGGCAAAGTCCGAACATAATTGTTTGAACCCGTCGTTGTCAAATTGCCTAGCATTGTCAAGATAATAATAACCTTGGAAATTCCAAACCGACAGACAATGTTTTTCCATATGAAATTTATGGCATTTTTCTCTGTGATTTTAGCAAAAGGCTCGGCTTCTTTCCACTTTGTGAAATAGTCTATGGCAACGATCAAAAACTTCCTTTGCAATGGAGCTTGAGGCAGAGGTCTGAGTATGTTGATTCCCCATTGGGCAAATGGCCATAAACTGGTCATTGGCACCATCTTGGTATGGGGGAGATGACTTACTGGAGCAAACATCTGGCACTTGTCACATTTTTTGGTCTATGATGCCGCATTGTTCCATTTGAGGCCAAAAATACCCTTGGCAAATAGCTTTCTTGACCAGTGATCTCGCCCCTGAATGATTTTCACAGATGCCTTCATGAATTTCTCTAAGTACATACTCTACTTCTTCGGGTCGGAGACATCTCAGAAGTGATTCTAAGAAAGACCTCTTGTACAAAGTTCCATTAAGGAGGCAAAATTTGGTTACTCAATACTAGATCCGGCGAGCTTGTTTGATGGCAATGTTCTGTACCGGAAGTATGTAACAATATCATCCATCCACATCGGTCTTGCTTCTGCTTGACAGATAGTTTTGGCGATCTCAATGCTCGAGTTTGGTAAAAACTCCAGAGATATACTCTTATCTAAGATGAAATCAAAAGCTGAGGCTAGGTTAGCCAGGACGCCAGCCTTCCTATTTTTTTCAGGATGTTTCAGGAAAATGATGTTGATCAAACCTTGTATAGAAGTATGATTGGTAGTCTGCTTTATGTAACTGCCAGTAGACCTGACATTACATTTAGTGTTGGCATCTATGCTCATTTTCAAGTATGTCCCAAAGGGTCACATTTGTTTAATGTTAACGGTACTCTTGGGTATGATATTTGGTTTACCTTAGACACGAATGCGAATATTGCAGACTATACTGATGCAAATTGGGCAGGATCTATCGATGATTGTAAGAGCACCTTTGACGGGTGTTTTTATGTAGGTAATAACCTTATTGCTTGGTATGATAAAAAGCAAAATGCCATTTTCTTATCCACTACTGAGGCATAATACATAGCTATGGAAAGTTGTTGTACTTAACTCTTGTGGATGAAAGAAATGTTGAGTGATTGTGGCTCAGAGTAGAATGTCATGACCATATTTTGTGATAACATGAGCGTGATTAGCATTTATAAGAATCATGTTCAACAGTCTCGCACTAAACAAATTGACATTTGATATCACTTTATCCATGATCTAGTTAAAGAGAAAGTTCTCTCTCTAGAGCATATTTCCATTGAGAATCAACATACTGATCTCTTCACTAAACCCTTTGACACTCTTAGGTTTGAATTTCTACGGGAATCCCTAGAAGTGTGCTCTCTTGACTAGTATGCTATGTTGGGGCTATGACTTGAGTGTTACTTAGTATATCATCTTTTCTTAAGTTGTGTCTCATGGTGTATGTGTTTTCTTTTATGTCTAAATTTATTCATGACCTATCTCTCTCCCTTGCAAAGCACTTCTCATGAAATGATAGTGATATAAACATATTCTAAATTGAATCATGTATGCATCATTGACTGTGTATTGGAAATTAAAGTGACATTGATGATATTAGTCATGCTCTTGCTTCATGTTGATTTGGTACTCTCCTCATGAGATTTCTTCGAATATGGAATCTATTTTTTTTATTTTTTTGAAAATTTTATAATAGATGATATCTCTTGTTCATGATTGACTGTGGCCATGTATACCATTTCTTGAAAGAAAAAAAGTTATTTTGAATTGGGTGGAAATGGCTACTTGTGCGTGTGTAAAAAGCTACCCTGTTATGTGACAAGAGGAGATGGCCACCTGCTCATGTGTATGAAAGCCACCATCCTCAAATGGTCAGCTATGTTTTCATGTTGGACAATTGGAGAGATAAGGTTGGAACTTTCAATGGTGATTAAAAGGATCTGTCCAGAAAAAAATAATACAAAAAATAAAAATGATTGGGATAACATGAGGGTTTGACTTCTAAAGCTTGAGTGGTCAAGAGGAGATCTCCATTATGAATCCTTCCTGGATCTGGTTCTAGGGTTCGTATTTGCATTTATCTAATTGACGAACATACATTTTGGTTTCATGGTTGCTAGTATAGATCTTACATTGCTGTGTATCTTGAGTTGCTTTTACTATTTTTCTTGACCATACTGGATATTAATTCACTTATAATCAGGGCATCTTAAATTTCATTGGTTGTATTTTTCATGAGTTGAACATTGAGGTTATGTACATGTTCATTTTATTTTTTTATTTCTCTAGTGATTTTTGGAGCATAGGAAAGTTTGCGGGATCTCGCGGGTTCCAGGATGAGTATAAATACCCTATGACTGTTCAATTTTTTTTACTTTCTTCTATTGCTTTCTCTATCACACACACCTACGACCTCTAGCAATCTTGAATGATGGTTCTTCCTCGATCCAGTGAATGAAGCTCCTTCATTCCTCTTCGTGTGTTCCGATTTGTGTTATATGTAATCTCATTCCTCTTATTCATTCTTCCTTTTTTGTTTTTCTTCATGCGTTATTTCATACCTAAGGCTTTGTTGTGGTTTGGGGTTTTTCTATCCCATTCCTTATTTTTAGGCTATTAAACGTGACTCATCGTCTCTATGGTGTATATTCATTGTTGGAGGGTGAGTATACCCATGATTTGATCATTTATGGAGTTAGGTTTAGTTGTTAGTTTTGGTATATTTCGGTAGGATTATCTTGTAGGACGATTGAGTTTCTTGGTTGTGGTCTTTTGGACCAGTCACTGCTAGATTGGTGTGTCTGATATATTGTTATATTGGTAGATTTGCCTTTGTCTCATGACTTCTACACCACAAAAATGGAAGAGGCCCAAAACCCCTACTTTTAATCGTAACTTGGGTTCCCTTAGTAAACGACATGCCACTGGGTCTCATACTCGGTCAGGCATATCTAGTGCCTCTGGTTCTCGTCAATGGGGAGACTTTTCATCCCCGATTGTCTCTAAATTCAGGCCTAATTTTGAGGCCTAGTCACTTTAATCAATCTTTTAAATCACGTTCGATGTTTATCTCCCGGGGTGTTATGCTTAATGAATTTTATGAGACTCATATCTTCACGTATTTTACTAAATGGGGTTGGCAACGTCTTGCTGTTTTTGTTGGGGTTGTATGTCTCGAACTTGTCCGAGAGTTCTTTGCAAACATTCATTCCACGGATAAGGAGGCCGGGACATTAAAATCATACAAACATGGAGTGTTTCTTGATTTTTCTAGTTCTGATATTTGTGTATTCTACCACATTCAATCCCTCGACCCTGTTATTATTGGTTTTTCATATCCTCAATCTATGAATGGGCCTACCTTGTACTCCTTGGCTCATTTGTTATTGGCCGATGAAGGTGATTGGCCTCCTGGTCCATTGAGTCACTTGAAACAAAAAGGGTTGAAGGATGTGTTTCGTGTCCTTAACCACGTTATATGTGATCTTTTTTTGTGCACCTCTCATGTGAGTGAGATAGATGAGACTCGTGCTCGTTTCATGCATGCCATTGCCTCTGATTTACCAGTCGATGTGAGTTGGCTGATGTTTAATCTTATTCTTGAGGCATCCCTAGATAACTCTTCACGAGCATATCTTCCATTTGGTCTCTAGATTACTAATTTTTTGGGTCAATATCAGATTATGTCTGAGCCACATGAGACTCGCCTTCTAGTGAGTAAAACCATTTCCTGATATACTCTTTGAATAAGTAATGCACACCTAGGAGTTGCTCCTTCTTCGTCTCAACTTCGGTCCCATGTTGTGGACCTTGAACCTTCTAATGATGAGACTCTTCCTGCTGCCACTAATGTTCCATCTTTCTCAATTGCTTATCCTATTGTGGATAATCTTACTGATGCTTCCACTACAAAGATTGTTGATGCCATTGATGCTCTATTCACGCACACGAATGTGATTCGTACGAACTTGGTCGATCGCATTGGGTTGGTACATGAGCGAGTTGATTTAATTGTGGAGTGTTAAACTCATGACATTGTTTCCATCCGCGACACGCTTTTAGCTCTATCTCGCCGACACACTGAATTTATCACAAAAGTGAATGACTTCATCAATAGTATTCATCATCGGTGATATAATTAGGTCTTTATGGAAGTTGGACTTGTTTAGGATGCCTTGTTGGACTTCTTTAGATGGTTGTTTAGACATATTTAGACTTGTTGGACGTTTGGTTTTTATGGTTTATGGTTGTTTATATATTTCTTGGTTTTTATGGATATTGGCTATTTTTTGTGCCTGTGGATTATCTATATTTTTTGTTATTTTTTGGTTTCCGTTTCTATGTTTCTTTTGGGTATCTATGCATGTTGGTTCTTTTGGTTGGTTTCGTATTGTCTATTGCTTTGATGTTTGTTCCCCCATATTTCCTGTCAATTTGTTCCAAAAAAGGGAGAGTATAGTATATCTCAGTGATTGGCTTTGTTACCTATGCACTTGATTGGATTGGTTTATTTTTGTCATAAGTGTAGGAATGCTGACAAATGGTTGGGATTGGGGTTTTCATAGTTATTTTTGTGTCCATTTCTCTATAATGATGTAATGAGTTTTAGTATAGGGTTTTAGTCATGAAATTGCCAAAGGGAGAGATTGAAAGGTTATGTAATTGGCAAGATTTTGTGACATGTCGTATTTAATGTAATTTGGAGACTTGAGTTATCAATCTTAAGTATTTGAAAATGTTTTCAGCATTCATAAAGGTTTTCAAGCATATTTATGAAAGCTCGTACTAACAGAGACTTGTATGATACATCATGGATGATAAAAGAGACGTTGATGCATTTCGACGAATCTCAAGGACAAAAATAGTGGGCTGGAAATTTTGATCGAGACCGCATGTGTACCTAAAGGGTTGTCGAGGGATTTCAAGGGAAAATAGAGGGAGCTGCCAAAACAAAGAGAGCTCGTGGGTACTTCGCGAAATGTTGCGGGACGTCGAGGGCAAAATCTAAGAGCTCTCAAAAATACACTGAGCTCGCGGGATCTTTGCGGGAGCGAGACAGGAAAAACTGCAACGTCGGAAATTGCGCTACTAGGTTTCTTTACTCCTATATAAAGCCCGTCACACTTTCCCCAAAAGTTATCTGAGTCGCCTCTATCATAATACCCTAGAGAAAAGTATTTTCTATCTTCTACTAAGCTCAAAAACAGATCTTAGCACAAATCTTCTTCAACCATATTGAAGAAATCAAGATTCTTTATGGAGTTCAAGGCGTGAAATCCGTTCTAATGGGATCTGAACGGTGATCAAGCACGGAGATGGTGAATCGTGGATATAAACTAGATCTAGACAATCATTAGATCATAGAGTTGATAGGTTTTGATTGTAATAGTCTTGTAACCGTCTAAACATCAAGTTATAGTGCATGATCTTTGTTCGGCAAAGGGGACACGTGATTTTTCTCCCAATTAAAGGTTTTCACAAAAAAAATCTGGTATGTTCTTGATTGAATAGTTTGTTCTCTTTATGTCATGTATTGTACAATATTGCTCATAATCGTAATATCTTGATTAAATATTGTAGTTTTTAGATCCTTGGATAAAATATAGGCAAATGATAAATTTTTCAATATACATTCAATGCAACGCATTTATTTGAAGTCTAACCCGACCCCCCAAATACAATTATATCATAGAAACTTCCTAATCTAAGATGATATCCTAATGTATTTAATCCTTATATATTCATGTAATTAGAAGTCGAGAATTACGCAAAAGTAAATTATCTCTTCAATTTGAACAAAAATGGAAAAATTGATAGTAAAGTAACTGTATTGTTAGGCTCAATGCAATGTTTTGAATTTATATTCAATCTTCACTTGAGGAGAGCAATATTGGCTATTATATTTGATTTATCACAAGCAGTCATAAAGAAAGATCAAGCTCTTGTGAATGCAATTGCCTTGGTTGAATTGTCTGAGCAAAACTCCAAATGAGGATGAAGAATGGGTGGACATCTTTAGTTGATGATTTTCTATAAGGGGACAAATTATACAATGACGTATTTTGGCCTTGCTAGGACAGAAACCTTCACCAAGCTGTAGCTACGAAGTCAGCTTGGTGACCCCCTACGCTTGAGCTCAGTGCAGATACTATTCAACACTGAAGGTGACTTGCATGACAGAGTACCTTTTGACAGCCCCCACGTCCTAGTGGAGACGTCGAGAGTTGATGATGAGCTATAGCCACGTTACTTACTGACATGGCAATCGGTGCATATAGGTACGTGTCAAGCTGTAGCCTGTCAAGTGACAAGACAGCTAGTGCGTCGAGCCAGCGCTGAACTAGAATATAAAAAGGAACACTATTATTCCCTCAAAGGGTACGTGTAACCTTGCTCTTACATCATACATATATTTTCTATCTCTAGATATCCAAACGTCTTACTTGACTGTCAAAAGGCTATTTCCTAGAAACAACTTCAGCGGTAGTTCTCACTATTCTTATGCTTGCAGTTTGGGTGCCGTTGGTCAACTGGATGAACGGTTGGAACTACTTACATAGCCATAGAACTGTCGTGGGTTTCTATCCTCGATTTTCTTTCCTCTCATCCTTACATCAACAACCCCACAATTGGCGCCATTTGTGAAAAAACAATTATAGACATTCGCCAAGCCATTTCTAATAGCGTTGTATAGTAGCAACTATTCAGACAATTGTGAAACTCATAGGGAGACCCCTTATGCTCCTAAAACACCTAGGTACATAGAGGTAAACTACTAGAGGACGTGCAGAGGGCAGTTGGGACCACCTCTGGGCATAACCCAAGTCAGTTGCTCCCTAGAAGAGAAGACAATCGCGACATAACCATTGAATGCCTGCAAAGGCAATTAGCCGAACTGACACAGATCATGGTTGATAACATACTAATGAAACCTACCTAAGCCGTTGCGCTAGGGAAAACGGAAGGCCGGATAAAAGAACCAACCTTACCCCATGGGAAAGTCAAGACAAGAGACAACATAAAACACACGTAAGCATGGATAACCGATCTGATAGCAAGACTGTGGTGATGAGTAAGCGGAGAAGGACCCCGAGCAAACCAAGTCCGGGATGTATCTCTGCGACACGCTCAATGCCAAGTGAAACTAAGAAGGTGATTTGTAGGCCAAACTCAATGGCCACAAAGAGGAAACCATAAGCAAAGTTGTTCCTACAGGTTCAGCAGTCCGCACTGCCCACAGTGAACAAAGGGAGGCTACCCCAAGATACCAGACTCCATTTTCTCGAGAAATCGAGGGACTGGACCCACCAGAGAA
>CM018916.1:12066897-12071897 GCA_009663005.1 Actinidia chinensis
CTACTAAATCTACTCTACAAAGGCTAATGGGCTCCAAGGAGATAACTAAGCTAGACTGGAGGATCTATAGGAAGCTCTAAGCCAGTTTGGAGGATTTTCATGGAATATAGCCCAAAAAATGGATATGATCCAGAAGTTTTTACCGAGATCACACCCAGTCAATTACAAAACTGCTTGAGCCAGCCACTCGGAAGCAATGGTCAAATTTATATTACTCAGGCATACTGGACACAGGCATCGCATCAACAGCTTCTTCTCTTCAACCTCGGCATAGGCAAAACTCATGGAAGAGTTTGTCGAATTTGGCCTGAAAAAAATAAGTTGCCTGTTACAAACCTTTTGGGAATAAAAGGTCTGCATTACAAATCTTTTGGGAACAAAAATGGACCTAAACCAGGACCATCTCAGTAGAAAAAAGCCTTGAGGGACTAAATTTGAAAAGCATCAACTATAATTCTTGAGAGAGAAACTGAATCAGAGGGATTGGAAATTTGGAGATGCAAAACCAAAGCAAAGTCTGCCCTATTATAGTGGCGGATGGAAGGCGAACAAACTACTTGTCATTAATGCGAAAGACCTGCGACTTGTCATTTAAAGTGGAAGGAGAAAAGCCACCCAGGGTATGTGAAACAATGAAGCATGCACTTGGACGGTGATGATTCGCATATTAAATGCAATTCAGGGCACGTGAAACAATAAAGGCAGCTGGATAATGACATTTGCAAAGTGACCGCAATCAACCGACACACAAGAGATAGGCACGTGGTTCCTCCTTCACTTGCCATGTGTAATCATTAGATATGCATGCAAACACAGAAGAAATTTAAGGGAAAACTAGCTGAGCTAAACATGTACTCCGAGCTTGGCCTTACAAATGTTTTCCTTTGTGTTCTTGGCAAAAGTCATGGAGGGGTTAGCCGAGCTCCATGCAAACTCTGACCCCTAACCCACAAGTTTTGGCAAGGTACACATTGTTAGAGATCTGATGGGGAGTTAGCCAAGCTCTAGGTAAGCTCTGAACTCAACCTTAACAAGTTTTCCTTTGTGTTCTTGGCAAAAGTCATGCAGGGATTAGCCGAGCTCCATGAAAGCTTCGAGCCCTGACCCATAAGTTTTTCTAAGGTACACACTGCTAGAGATCCGATGGGGAGTTAGCCGAGCTCTAGGCGAGCTCCGAACTCAGCCCTGACAAGTTTTCCTTTATGTTCTTGGCAAAAGTCATGGAGGGGTTAGCCGAGCTCCATGCAAGCCCTAACCCACAAGTTTTGCCAAGCTACACACTGTTAGAGATCCGATGGGGAGTTAGCCGAGCTCTAGGTAAGCTCTGAACTCAACCCTGACAAGTTTTCCTTTGTGTTCTTGGTGAAAGTCATGGAGGGGGTAGACGAGCTCCATGCAAGCTTTGAGCCCTGACCCACAATGATCTAATGAGGAGTTAGCCGAGCTCTAGGCGAGCTCCGAACTCATCCCCGATAAGTTTTCCTTTGTGTTCTTGTCAAAAGTCATTGAGGGGTTAACCAAGCTCCATGAAAGCTCCGAGCCCTGACCCATAAGTTTTGCCAAGGTACACACTACTAGATATCTGATGGGGTGTTAGCCGAGATCTAAGTGAACTCCGAACTTAGCCTCGATAAGTTTCCCTTTGTGTTCTTGGCAAAAATTCATGAAGGGGTTAGCCAAGCTCTAAGCGAACTCTGAGCCCTGACCCACAAGCTTTGCCAAGGTACACACTGCTAGAGATTTAACGGGGAGTTAGACGAGCTCCAAACTCAATCCCGAGTAGTCTTTCCTAAGTATATTCGGCATAAATTTCGATAGGGCCAGCCGGACTCGACGAGAGCTCAAAGCCTAGACTAGTAATTTTTCCAGAAAATACTTTGCCAGAGAAGAAAAATAAAATCACAAAATAGAAAAGTTATGTGCACATGAGCCAAAAACCAAAGCGAAGTTATGTGCTAGAAAGCTTGGAAGAGAAATAAGTCTTTACAAGTGTAGGAGAAAAGCAGATAATTCTCTACAAAAGAAAAAGCACATCAAAGCTTTGGAGGGGGATCCTGGGATGCATTTTCCCCATCATCTCTCACAGTCTCCTCGATGGATCTCTCCCTAGATATCCCGCAATCGTTTCCCTAGTTTCCTCAACAGGATTGGTAGCTCCGTTGGTTGGAGTCACGTCACAAGCAAGAATAGGTTTGGGGACATCCTCATCTTGATACGGCCTATTCACATACTTCTCCTCGTCAAAGCTGGGTAGGATCATAGGTGAATAAGGCGCAGGAGACTCAAGGAACTCAGTAATCAGAGCAGCCTTGGTCCATGCTGGGTTATCCTTTGGTATGCCGAGCTCCGCCAGACAAGCGAGCCATCCCTTTAAGAAAGATTTAGAACAGACCTCGATGACTTGCTTGCTATAATTGTCCCCCGCCTGACTTGCTCCCCTATTGAAAACTTGCTCATAGATGGGGCCACATGCCACTGCCTGAAGTTGGGCAATAGCAACCTTGGTAGCAACAACCATGTTTTAAGCTTGAGTAGCAGCCGAGTAGTTGGAGTCTCGAGCGTGCCCCACGACGGGCAAATCTGCCTTTAGCTAATCGACATAGGCCATTGCGAGCCTGACTTTCTTCAGCTCAAACTCTAGATTGCTCATCTTCTTCTTGGCCCTCTTCAGCTCGGTCAACTACTCTGCCATACGATCCAAGATTGCCATCATTCTTTGAAGGCCCTATGAACTAAAAGCATGGGAAAAAGATAAGTATCAAACATGCAATGCAAGGTTACTAAACTCATGATGCTCACTTGAACATGCTGCATCACCAACAAACTTCTCATAGTTCTAAAGTTTTTTTGTAGAGGGCGGCGACATCGTTTGGCAACATGATGGCCCGCCCAAGGGCCATATTGGTGTCGTGGTCTCGGGTAAAGTCAGTCACCATCACTTGCCTGCCGAGCTTACAAGCTGAGAATTCAGGCCTCTAGAGATCGGAATCCACACCCGAGCTCATCTCTTTTGTCCCTCTCTGAGACCTCTTGGGTGTACCCCCTGAGATCTTTGTCCCCTTGCATTTGTGCAAAAGCGGGGCTTCAAGAAAGCTTAGCTCGACCCCTATTATCACTTCAGCCAACTCTACGATTGGATCAATGACACATTAAGGGACCTGGCTGACAAGAAAGACAGTAATGGTAGTATCGACAGCTGGCATGGTTTTCTTCTTCAAATTCCTGAACCTCATTGTGTCCGCTCTAACTAAACTTGGGTTAACGTCCTCAACCTCCTCAACGAATAGAGGTTAGGCACGAGCAAGATCATCTGAATGTTTGCTATTCGAGCTTGAGATAAAAATGGGTAGGGCTAGAACTTCTGGCTCAACCACGAAAACTACTCATCTTTGCCTCCTTTTCAATACAAGTTGGATAACGTCCTCCTCTTCTTCCTCATTATTGATAGGATTTGGAGAAGCGTGGCTCAACGAACTACAAGTAAATCCCCCTTTAGTACCTTGTACTTGCACTAAGGGGCGATGTGTGTTGAGCTTGGCTTTGGGTCTTTTTAGGCTAAAGAATTTGCGGCGCGGAGCTCAGCCCTCGATATGCAATAGAAGAGCACATATAGTCTTTCTGACAAATTCTGTAGTCTTGTGCGGAATCTTATACTGATAGTGTGGCTCGTATAGGAGGAGCGCGTCTATATCCTTAGACTCTTGTCTGTTATTGGCAGCTCAAATTGCTTCCTTGGCACCTTGGAATGGTGTTTGAACTTGTCATTGAACTCTACGTAAACAATGAGAATGAGTATCAGCACCGATTAAAGAAAATTCATAAAGCATTAAGAACGCGGAATCTACGAAAGAAATACTTACTATCAGGCAAATGTCCGTTATACCTTGGGAATGACCAAAGGCCATCATCCCTAGCTCACAATTTCAAAGCGCCCGAAACCCAAACAAACTCGTCAAGAAATAAGTCTTTGTCCGGCTTACCAGTGACCAATCTTGTTTGAGGCTAGACAGGCTTCCTTAGGTGCAAATAATGATTACCCTCATAAAAAGTGTTGCCCGGCTCCATCTTTGGCCGAACTACGGTGTACCATGTAATAAATCTTCGGCACTGAAAGGTTGTCTAATATCTGCATCAACGTATCCATCGCAAGCACGGTACAAACGAAGTTGACAAACACTTGCATAAAAGTGAGACAGTAGCGCGCCATTACCTTTTTCAGCAGCGGGCTAATTGGGAATCAGAGCCCAGCTTGGTAGATTAGCCAAATACGAACTGGGATATGATTCGATTTGTCTTCCATTACGCGGGGAACATCATTGGGCCCAAGACACTCAATTGTAACATTCGTAAGGATGCCATGGGTAGCTCTGAACTTCTCTATGACTCTATCGTTATGAACCAGCAATTGAGCTCGGTTCAATTCCATATTTTGGAAATAGAAGTAAGTCGGTTAGAACGAGCTCAGCTAGCCATTTGTGACGAGCTTTGGAGACAGATTTAGGTAAGCTCGTTAAATGCACTGGACTCCGCCCAAACAAGCCTACCTACCGCTAAGGGACAATTACTAGACCCTCCTATCACCTTCAAACCATCTCAGAAATAGAAAGGCCTAGGGGATAAAACCCTTTGTAATATCCCGAACTCATTAATTTTCCTTAATTATGTAAATTATGACTCTTATGTTAGTTAAGGTAATTATTATTATATCCGTGATCAAAGTAATCAATTTAGAGATAAACGATGTTAATACCCTAGAATTAAGTTACTACCAAAAATCCTTCTTGGCATTCAAATGCTAGAAAGGGCATTCGAACACTAATGTCTGTAACCAGTTTCATGTCTTTTGTGTGTTCGAATGTGGCATTCAAACACTAGGGCCAAGTTTCTTCTTGGTGTTTGAATGCTAGAATGAGCGTTCGAACGCTCAAGCATGTAACAAGTTCCACCCAGTTTTGGGTTTTTTAGGCATTTTAACATGGCATTCGAACGCTGACAGTATA
>CM018916.1:12114397-12116897 GCA_009663005.1 Actinidia chinensis
CTCTTGGAATCTTTACAATCACTTATAGTGATCCTCTCAATAATATATAATAGTTGAAGTAACTTTTAGCTTATCAACTCTAGATCAAATATAAACAAAATGAAACTTTTTTGTTTAAAGTGATATAGCTCTCTTGATTTTTAAACAAATCAAACTCATAATGAATGATCAAGGGACTAAAGTATTGAATACAAGTTATTGTAGAAAGTTAAGGCACTTTAATACTTCTCCAACAAACCCAAGAATTGTATTTATAAGCCAAAAGTAGATTATAGTCATTGCAGCATTTAATACTTCTGATCTAGCCGTTCTGATTAAATCCCAGCCGTTGAATCTTGATTTGGACGTGTAGGATCAATTTTTCAAACTTCGGTCGACAACTTCGGTCAACCGAACTTGAACTTCGGTCGTAACTGCACTGGAATTCTAGTGACTTGCATACTCTATCTACTGAGGAATTTAAAACTTCAGTCAATGGTTTTTTCGCTTTCACTCGGCCGAACTTGTACTTCGGTCGTTATTGTTCTTGAATTCTAGAGAGCACTTTGTTACTTTGTTTTGGCACTAACATACTTCGGTCAACCGAGCCTTGGATTCGGTCGTGGTTCCACTATTTTTCCAGTGGGCAACTCTATTCTTTTATTTCACTTCGGCTGTGCCTTCTTTAACATTTGGTTGATCGAATGTGAACTTTTGTCGTGCCAAAACTATATTTTCAATTAACAACTTTGACAATTGTTTTGATCCTTCAGACTTTGACTGTGCCTCTTAAACTTCGGTTGATAAGTTTAGTCGATCGAACTTGTGATAGTGGCAGCTGATGCTTTGTCTTTTAAGCAGTTTAAGCCGTCAACCATTAAGTTTGAGTTTAAGTGTTGATTTAACTCTTTTACCTCTTTTGTATACATAATAATGTTGCATATGACTTGTGGAGAGTTTCAACTCTCATTTTAAACATATGAAAGCCTATATTTAAGACCATTGTTATTTTTGTTTATAAATCGATTTTGTTAAATTAGTTCTTTCAAACTTAATTTGTTTTATCAATTTATATAGGGGCTTTTCATTTTAAAACAACTTTGTTTGTGACCATTTTGAGTTTAACAAGTGTGAATTTATTTTTTCTTTCTTAATACGATTTTTATCAAAGGTTTAAACAAAGACAAGACTTAATCATCAAAATCAAATAAGTCTTTATTTCAAAAAAAAAAAAACTTACAAAACAATAAATACGAGTTGTACGTAGTATGTACCATGCATGCTAGCAATATATAATCTAAGTAAAAAAATATCCATATCCCAAAAAAGACCCCCCGCAAAATCAACATCTTTACAAGTCCAACTACACAAAAAACACAGTATATATAATCTAAGTACAAAAATATCTACATCTTCACAAGTCCATGGTCTATTTGTAAAGCAAAAACAAGCAAATCAATATTGTTCAACTAATTCTCACAACAATAAATGATAAAAACGTTTCATTTATGTTATCGATAACTTTTTCAATGTTTCGTTAAAATCGTACAATAATAACTTGCTATAGACACCTACAAGTGTATTTAGGGTACCTCACTGAAGTAGAACTCCAAAAGGAAATTCATCCCAAATAGATTATCCCCATCACAACATTCCTTCTTGTAAAGGACTTTCCAAAGGTGAAGACTCGTTTTGTATCCACCTTTGCTTTTACTAACAAGAGTTCTAAACCATGAACAATTCATTTTTAGTAAACACTTCTAATCTATGCAAACTCTCGTTTCCTATCAATTACAAAACTCCACTGATAATGGATTTCTAGTGAATTCCGGTTTTGCATACACGCAAATTAACATGCATATAAATAAGGATCATATCATACATGGATGGACCAATTCCAACCATCAACCCCCCACCCTTCCATTCATAGGGATGATCATGTCCTTGCAAAGATTTGTATTTTTGCCTTATTTCTCTTAGAAATTGTGCACATATAAATACACAACAACCTCACAATCAATCTCCTAATTACAAGGGATTTACAATACAATCAAAGCTATATTTGAAAGATGCCAATTATTTCATGGGTGGTGCTTTGATTGTGTATCTCAGTGTTACTGGAATCGTTTATCTGATTGTGTTGAATTGACCTCTTTATTGTGAACATTAACAGTCCCACAAATGTAGGGATTATTTCCCTTATCATGCCCCCTCAAGTTGGAATGGGAATGCAGATGAACACCTAGCTTGTCTTGAAAGGTTATGAAGCTATCTTTTGGCAAGGACTTGGTAAAAATATCAGCTAGCTGAGATTGTGTAAACACATACCGAGTGACAAGAGTAACCATAGCGACCTTTTCTAGGACAAAGTGAGAGTCAAACTCTATGTGGATTAATAGATAGGTGAAGAGCACTAACATTATCACAAAATAATTGTGGCAGTTACGAGAGAGAGACTCCAAGATCTCATAGGAGATAGGTTACCCAAGTCAATTTAGCCATTGTGACGGCTATGGAGCAA
>CM018916.1:12119397-12121897 GCA_009663005.1 Actinidia chinensis
CCCTTGGTTGGAAGTTATAGGTACTGGGCCCATAGATCACAGTGTATTTTATCAAGAAGGAATTTTGAGATTTTATTTGAATGATTAAAAGGCAATTTACAACTCTTTCCCATTTGACCACTAACACAAATAGAGGGAGTAGTTATCCAATGAGTGACATTAATAACTTTCTTTTCCTTTAATAAGGATAGTAACTTTGAATTTGGATATCCAGGTCATTGATGCCAAATTGATGAGGAGGGACCACCTTTCTTTATTTCACTGAAAGCCTCTTGATAGTAGCTGCCCAAAACATACAGTTGCCCTTTCTTATGTCCCCTTGCAATAGTCCTGTGGTTTTGCTCCTCAATAACAAAGCCAGATGAGGTGAGTTTAAAAGTGCATTGAGTATCCGAAGTAAACTTTTCAACAAAACAATTTTTTTGTTAAATCGGGAACAACTAACACATCTTTTAAATTTAATTTCCCTTCATTGGTAGTAACACAAGCATCACCGACATGAGATATAGGTAAGCTTTTACAATTTCCAACATAAATCACATCATTCCTATCATATGGCTTGATATAGGAAAGTTTACCTGCATCATTAGTCATGTGCGAGGTAGCTCCAGAATCAATGATAAATGACTCGTCATCTGATTATTCAAGGTAAGAACATCAAGAGCTTAAGGAACATCTTCAGAATGATAAGAATAATCAAATCTATACCAACAATCAACAGCAAGATGATTCTGTTTGCCACAAATTTGGCAAGTTATTTTACCGTCATTGTGTTGTTGTTGTTGCGGCCCCTTCTGAACAATGTTGTTAGGTTGCCTAGGATTATTTCCATTGTTGTAGGAGTTTTGATTTCCATTCTGAGTATTGTAGTGCCTAGCAAGTGTGAATCCTTTTCCTCTTGAATTGAATTGTTCTCTCCTTCCTTGACCGTTTTGACCACGATCGCTTTGTCTAAAATAGACTTGTGCATGCTCCAAGAATGTTTTTTGCTCTTCCTTTTGGGAAGTGAGTGATTGCTCATATCCTTGAAAAGCTATCAAAAACTAGCTAAATGAGGGATATGGTGGTTTAGTAAGCATAGCAATACGAAAATTTTCATACATTGGTTCCAAGCCATGAGCGAATTGGAAAACTTTATCTTGGTCTGAAACTGGGCTTTTGATGGCAGAGAGGTTGTCACATATTGATTTAAAGGCTCTCAAATATTCATCACGAGACCGCGACCCTTTTTGATGGTTTTCAACATGTTTTTCAATTTTTTTCTTTTTCCACTGTAACAGGAAGCAACTACTCCTCAAGAAAAGTTCACATCTCATATGATGTCTCGTCACCGATCATGCTCAAGACATCTTCTTTCATGGTTCCAAGAAGCCATGAAGTAAGAAGCCCATCGTTGCTGATCCATTGTTGATATTGTAGATTGGGACTTTTATTTCCCTTATTATCCTCAATTTCTTCAGCCAATTTTTCTCCATTTGAGAGATGATGGAGAACACCAAGACTATGAACTAAGGGGATGATTTGGTTATGCCATAGTAGGAAGTTTGTAGGGCTTAGCTTGATTGAAATAAATCTAGAGCACTGGTGAAAGGATTGAATGTTTAATTCTAGTTCTTTTTGTGGGATAAAAGATGTAGAGATGAATGAAGACATATTTTTGGCTTGCAGGTTTCAAGCTCTAATACCATGCAATGATTTGTATTTTTGCCTTATTTATCTTAGAAATTTTGCACACATAAATACACAAAACCTCACAATCAATCTCCCAATTATAAGGGATTTATAATACAATCAAAGCTATATTTGGAAGATGCCAACTGTTTCATGGGTGGTGCTTTGATTGTGTATCTCAGTGTTACTGGAATCATTACTCTGATTATGTGTTGAATTGACCTCTTTATTATAAACATTAACAGTCCCACAAATGTAGGGATTATTTCCCTTATCAGTCTTCACCCCTAACCTGGATGCCCTGCATTGGCTTATGCGCTAACCATACATAACATTGTCATTTTCATCTAGGTGATTGTACCTCTGATTTGTGCCCTTACAATTTATACTTCATGCCATAGTGCCCGCACTCATATTTTGAGCACCCTTAAGTCCATGTAGGAATTTTGACCACAGAGGTGAATGTTTAGTCCCAAAAAGTCTAGGGTCCACCCTGCATGCGGTGGTTGCTAAATTTTATGTGGTGCAGCTTCTACTTTTATCTCTCATAAACTTTGCAAGAGTGTTTGTTACATAGCTATAAACAACTTAAAATAGCTGAAAAAAACTGATATTTTAAAAATTCTATTTTGATACTCTTTAACTCAACTTTTAAATAATTAATTTTAACATAGATTCAGATACAACAAAGAGAGCTAGAAATTTGGGCCTAAACCTACAAACCTGCCCAAATTCACCAGCAAAAAATGGATTTGGGCACAGGCAGGCCAACAAATTCGCGATTCACATTCGGGTTGTTTTAAAACACCCATTTTTCATCGTGCTAACA
>CM018916.1:12149397-12151897 GCA_009663005.1 Actinidia chinensis
TGAATGGAAGGGTTTTGACCATTTGGGGCTTTGGAATTTGGTCACCTAGTGATATATGGAATGAGTCACACTACCATGTGGCTCCTATTGGCCCACATGGATTTATTCATACATACTTGACATGTGTCCATTTTTCTATTACGCTCTAACAGAAAATATTTTCGGGTATAAATTTCTATTTTCATAGAAATTCCCGGAAATCATAATTAATATTTGAAACCTAACATACATTATTTTCACATATATAACATATATTGTACATGTTTTCTGTATATCGTGTGATAGGTATATATATTACTTAAAGGGATTTAATATTTTAAAATTTTGGGGTTTTACATTCTTCCCTCCTTATAAAATGTTTGTCTTCAAACTTTAGAATACATTTACATTTCAAAGAGAAAAGGATAGTGCTCTCTCATTTCGGCTTCTCTCTCCCATGTAAACTCTTCCATTGAGTGATTCCGCCATAGGACTCGCACAAGCAGAATGTTCCGAAGGATTTGATTGCATCGGTCTAGAATTTGAACAGGTTGTTTAACATATGACAAATATTCTCTTATTTCTAATGGCTGGTGTTCAATAATGTGGCTTGGGTTGAAGATATACTTCTTCAACATCGAAACATGAAAAACATTGTGAACGTTTGCCAATTTTGGTGGTAGGGCAAGGCGATACGCAAATGAGCCAATCTTCTCCAAAATTTCAAATGGCCCAATGTAACATGGTTTCAGCGTTCCTTTTATTCCAAAATGAATGATACCCCTTGATGAGGATACCTTCAAAAACACGTGATCTCCCTGCGAGAATTCTAAATCTTTTCTACACTTGTCGGCATAGCTCTTTTGACGACTCTGAATTGTACGAATTCGTTCTTGTATCAAGGCAATCTTTTATGTAGTTTCTTATACAATTTGAGGACCTATGAGTCTTCCTTCTCCAACTTCAGTCTAACAAATAGGGGATCGACATTTCCTTCCATACAACGCTTCAAATGGAGCCATCTTGATGCTAGCTTAATAACTGTTATTTTAAGCAAGTTCTACTAATGGTAGATGCTCTTCCCAACTTCCCTTCAAGTCTAACATGCATAGCTATAGTAAATCTTCTAGTATCTGAATCACTCTCTCTGATTGTCCGTCGATCTAAGGGTGAAAGGCAGTACTGAAATTCCATTGGGTTCCCATAGCCACTTGCAAACTTTTCCAAAATTGTGAAATGGATCTCGGGTCATGATATGATACGATAGACATAGGTGTTTCATGAAGGCGAATGATTTCTTTTATGTACAGGTTTGCAAGTGTATCCAACTTGTGCATGATCTTCATGGCTAATAAATGTGCCAACTTGGTGATACGGTCGACAATTACCTAAATATTATTGTTTACTCTATTCGAATGCGGTAACCCTATAACAAAATCCATTGTTATGTGTTTCCATTTCCATTCCGGAATGGGAAGAGAAGTCAACAGTCCTCCTGGCCGCTAGTGTTCTGCTTTTACTCTTTGACAGTGAATGCACCTTGCTATATAATTTGCAATGTCTCTCTTCATGCTTGGCCATCAAAACACTTCCATCAAATCGTGGTACATCTTAGTACATCCTGGGTGAACAGTAAACTTCGAACTATGGGCTTACTCCAAAATTTATTGCTTAATTTCTGCCGAACATGGTACACACAATCTGTTTTTCAGTCTCAAAACGTCATCAACAAAAGAAAAATATGTGGCTCTTCCTTTCTCCACTTCGTCACGGAGTTTCCTCAAATGACTATCATCCATTTGAGCTGCCTTGATCATCTCAATGATAGTGGGCTCTACTGTAAGGGTGAATAACATAGCATTTTCATTATGAGACACGATCTCTATATCAAGTTTTCTTGTAACACCCCGAATCGGTAAACTCCATTAACCCTATGAATTATGTTGTGTACAATAATTAAAGTGGATTATAAGAAGTTAGAGGTCAAAAAGACCATACCTAAGTTAGAATTTTTCAAAACTTTAAGATTTTAAGTTGCTGCCCAGTTTTCCTCTTGGCGTCCCATCCGAACGCCCATAGGGGAGTTCGAACGCTAAGGCCAAAATGCAGATTTCAAGCCTCGCATGTTTTGAATTGTAAGCAAGAGAGTTCGAACCCTCAGTGTCTAAAAATCCTTCTTAGCATCCGAACGCCAATATGGGAGTTCAAACGATAAGGCCAAAAAAATAAATTTCAAGCTCTCGCAAATATCAGACTGTAAGCAGGGAGTTCGAACCCTGACTGACCAAAAATCCTTCTTAGCGTTCGAACGCCAATAGTAAAAATAGAAAATAAAAAGGGAACTTCAGGGTTAAAATGGGAGAGCCATATGGGATTAAATCCCATGTGTCTCATATTTTATATACACACCCACACTTCATAGCACACACACGTGTACATAGAGAGAGAGAGAGAGAGAGAGAAAGAGAGAAAGATGAGGAGGAAGAAAGCGGAAGGAGAAGGAGAAGGAAGAGAGAGGAGA
>CM018916.1:12156897-12161897 GCA_009663005.1 Actinidia chinensis
ATGTCGTTCTATCATTCTATTCTATTTGCTTGCCTTTGTCTCATGAAATATTGTCAAAATAATATTCCTAAGCACATTTGCTTAGCGTATAACCATAATCTCTAACATACGATTTGATATACATATTAAAAATAGAAAATACCATGGTAGATATATATAACTTATATAGCGTGAAAAAAGATAAAACATTTAATCTTTCATAGTAACTTGTTCAAAATTCATACTTGTACATGTGGTATGACTATATCTGAGTCAACATAATTCTTGAAATATATATTATGCACTATGATCTCTCATCCTTAGTCGGGTTTGATAACATACTTTTCAGACACCCTTGAGTTGAGGTATGCCAGCCGAGTACCTTCCCGAAAGGTAAAAATATAATGGTACATAGGCATATACATACAAAATCCTTTCGAAAGATTCTTATCTAAGCCATGGATTTGATTTTCATAATATAATATAATTTCATGCATATATCGTAGCATAAAAGAATAATTTCCTCTACTTTAGAGATTAAGGTTACTTGCTCACGTATGTGTTGCGCTTCACTCGTGTGTCTCGTTCTGTCGGCTAGTCGTATTGATTCCTACACATTGCGTGTATCGAGTTGATTAGAAATAAAACTTTTAATTAAGTATTTAAATATTAATTACATTAAAGTTCAGAGGACTAGGCTAAGCGTGTAGGTCTAAGGGTTTAAAACGTTGACAAAATTGGGTTCTTATAGATTCAATAGCCAAGGAAAACTTAAAAGTGCACTCTGGGCTTGAGGTATCGACACATGGCTTTGAAGTATTGACACATAGAGATCAGGTGTCGACACTTGAACTTGAGGTGTCGACACCTAGAGACAGTAGTCAAAATCCTAAAAATAAATGATCAGGTGTCGACACTTGAACTTGAGGTGTCGACACTTAGAGACAGTAGCCAAAATTCTGAAAAATAATGATCAGGTTCCGACACTTGAACTTAAGGTGTCGACACATAGAGACAGTAGCCAAAATTCTAAAAATAATGATCAGGTGTCGACACTTGAACTTGAGTTGTCGACACTCAGAGACAGTAGCCAAAATTCTAAAAATAAATGATTAGGCGTCGACACTTGAACTTGAGATGTCGACACTTAGAGACAGTAGCCAAAATTATGGAAATAAATGATCAGGTGTTGACATCTGAACTCTAGGTGTCGACACATGGAGATAGTGGTCGACTCAACTTTTCTAGTTGGAATTCCAGGCCTATTTGTGGTCATTTAACCTTGGAATTGGAAAAATATTATTTGAGAAAAACTTGTAAGTATTTGAAGTAGCTATCCTATGACACTTGAATTGATTAAAAATATTTTTGTATGAAGAAATTATGGCTAAATTATTGACTGAAGTGTTGAAATTAAAACATGGCGTAACTTTGGTTTGATTTTTTGGGTTTTAAACCGGCATCCTCGTGCCTTATTTTCATGGTATTTTTAAATTTTAACTAGAATAGAGTATAACACTAAATCTTAGGGCATTTAGACTATTCTCAAACCAAAGAATGTGAAAGAATTGTGAGGTTACCTCATAAAACTATCTCAGATTTGTGTTATTCGTGTCTTCGATTTCCCTTCTCTACCTCTTCTAGCTTTATCTTTCTATTTCTCCCAAACTCTTCTTCTTCCTCTTCTCTTATTTATCTCTTTTCCCCCTCTCTCTCTGACGTGTTTGGTAAGTCCCAGCAATTATGCTGAGACAAAAGAGAAGGAAATGGTTGGTTGGAAGGGTTTTGACCATTTAGGGCTTGGGAATTTGGTCACCTAGTGATATATGGAATGGGTCACACCACCATGTGATTCCCATTGGCCCACATGGTTCTATTCATACATATTTGACATGTGTCCATTTTTCTATTACGCTCTAACAAAAAATATTTTCAGGTATAAATTTCTATTTTCATAGAAATTCCCGAAAATCATAATTAATATTTGAAACCTAACATACATTATTTTCACATATATAACATATATTGTACATATTTTGTGTATATCGTGTGATATATATATACATATTTTGTGTATATCGTGTGATATATATATATATTACTTAGAGAAATTTAATATTTTAAAGTTTTGGGGTTTTACACTTCTCCTTCTTTTTCTTTTTCGTCTTCTTCAGAGGTGTTAATACTTATCTCCCTTCTAATCATGTGCTCAAAAAAACTGCATCTATAAATTGATTATGTTGGTTACTTAGCTTGACTCTAAAGTGCATGAAAATCTTTGGTAGGAGAGCACAAAACGGTAGAGCTCGATTATTGTGATTCCTTACATCAGCCATCTATTTTAGAATGATGTAATTTAGATTCAAAGGGGCTTCAATCACACTTCTATATATGATAAAGCTATCCATGGTTACTTGATTGTAATGTCCCTTTTTGGGAATTACATTATATGTGATAAAGCGATAGAATAGCCTAAATTCAATTTTCAAATCCTTTGTTTGTGAAGCTCCTAATATGCCTTAGGTAGAAATCACATCATTCATGCATTTTCTTTGCACATATTTTTCAAGTTGGCAGGGTTTATTTATGAATATGCACTCCCCGGTATTTAGAATTCTCGTGATCTCAGATAAAATCGTGGGATTAATTGTCCAGATTTCTTTCTTTTAAATTACAATAGAAAAATCTCACCAGATTTAAGTATACGTCAGTTGGAAGAGGAAGTAGTCCACCCCATCCTAAAGCTTCAACTGGCACCAACATCTTTCTATAGTATTTCAACGGGAAATCGACATTGAAATCTCGTCCGGTGATGATAGTTATTTCCTTGAAATCCAATAGCCACGTCTTCTAAATTTTTTCATTCTTAAATAATCATGGTTTGAACACTAAAGGTGCTTCAATCGGACTAGCATCCTGCCTAGTTCTAGGATGAATTATGACTAATTTTTGGGAATGTTTGATCTAAGGTTTGTAAATGACGAAGGGATTTTGAGAGATAGAAGGATCTAGGGCTTGATATACTGGAGAAGGAGAGAGATTTATAGCCTTAAAACTCTGAGAGGAATTTGAATAGTCGTAGAACTCTATTGGTTTCCTTTTTGCCGCATTTTCTTTAAATTTGGCTAATACTTCAGTCGGCCAAAGTTGTCTTTCGGTTGACTGATCTTCAAATTTGGTCAGCCAAACTTTCCAAATAATTAGAGGATGAATTAAATAGAATGGATGAATTTTGAAGATGAAAAGGCCAAGCTTTCAATAGATTTTGAGGAGTTTTGAAGAAATACTTAAGTGTCTTGTAGGATGAGAGAGAGAATGAAGAGAGATAATTAAACATGAGTTATAAGACCTAACAATCATGACTTTTTGATTATATGTAACTGCAACAACTTCAGTCGAGACTTCGGTAAACCGAAGTTTGCCTTTCAGTCCACCGAACTTTAAGTTTGGTCGACTGAACTTTAACTTTGGTCGGCCGAACTTTCTGCAGATTCTGCAGAAACTTTGACAAGGTTATTTGTGCTTCACTTCTCATTTTATTTTTATCTACAAGTCCTAATTGATATATATAGGTTATAGGATGAGAGTATAACACATATTGGCTTGAGTTTCATAAATTAAGACTTCTATACATGTTTTTGCCAATGTTATTCACATACAAGAGTTTGAACACATATGCTACTTTAAATTTGAATTATGTTTAGACTTGCTTTTGTTTTGTCGAAGATAAATTATATGGAATAATTTATAATCAAGACTATTCATTATCAACGACTGACTTAACTCTAGTCTTATAAATTTATTTAAGAATCCAAAATATTCAAATTGGTTGAGACATACCAAGTTCACATCGGATAAAATAAAATCTTTTTTCATCAAGAGTTTTGTAAAAATGTTCGCCAATTGTTTGTCGGTAGGTATGTATATAAGCTCAATATCCTCCTTTTAAACGTGATCTCTTAGAAAATGATGTCAAATCTCAATGTGTTTTGTTCTTGAATATTATAAGGTATTCTTAGACAAGTTTATAGCACTAGTGTTGTCACAATTAATTGGAATATGATCAAAATATAAATTAAAGTCCTACATTTGTTATTTTATCCATAGTACTTGAGTACAATGACTTCTGACGATCAAATATCCAGCCTCGGCCGTTGATAGTGCAACAAAATTTTGTTTCTTACTAAAACAAGATACTAGAGATTGTCCTAAAAATTGACAAGTACCACTTGTGCTTTTTTGATTTACTTTACATTAGTCAGTATCGGAGTATCCTTTCAAGTAAAAGACAACTCTCCTTGGACAAAATATTCCTAGGTTATGTGTCTCTATAAGGTATTAAAATATGCGTTTGACGGCAATTAAATGTGCTTTTTTAGGACATGATTAAAATCTAGCATATATGTATACACTAAACATGATATCGGGCCTTCTTATTGTTAAATAGAATAGAGCATGGATCATACCTCGATAAAGCTTTTTATCTACATTTTTTTCGTTTTCATCCTTGTCAAACTTTATAAATGTGCTCATAGGCGTGGCTAGTGGCTTTGCTCCCATCATGCCAAATCTTTTGAGAAGCTCTTTTTTGTATTATGTTTGATTTATGAATATTCCCTCGCTTGCTTAATTTGTAATCCAAGGAAGAAGTTGAGTTCGCCCATCATACTCATTTTGAATTCACCTTGTATACATTTAATAAATTTCTTGCACATATTCTCATTAATAGCACAAAATATGATATCATCTATGTATATTTGCACAATGAGTATATCCTTATTTTTTATCTTTATGAAAAGGGTATTATCAATTTTTACTCGAACAAAATTATTTTTATTTAAAAATTTGCTTAGCCTTTCGTACCATACTCTGGGTACTTGTTTTAATCCATAAAGTGCTTTCGAAAGTTTGAACATATGGTTTGGGAATTCATGATTCTTAAATCCTAGAGGTTGTGCAACATATACCTTCTCAGTGATGTATCCATTTAAGAATGCACTTACAACGTCCATTTGGTAAAG
>CM018916.1:12436897-12441897 GCA_009663005.1 Actinidia chinensis
AATCGTATTGTATTATGCTTAAAAAAATATCACAAAAGATTTACTGTGTGTAGATTAAAGAAATAAAGCAATAGGTTAGTCACTGTTTTTAAGACATGCCCCACTTAGAAAATAAATAAAATCATTAAACATAAATAATATTTCATAATACAGAATAAAATAGATTAAATTTTCAAAAAAAAAAGAATAAAATTGATTAAAAAAATATTTGTTCAGAAAAAAGGAAAATTAAAAAAAGAAGAAAGGTAAGGAAATTTTGCAATGATTAAGAGTTTACCATTTGACGAAAAATCATTGACATTATCCATTTCAGCCACATTCTCATGTAGTTGAACTTCTTCCATAATTAAATGCACACCAATTTATATCTTAATTATTTAAAATAATAATAATTTTCACAATACAAAATAAAAATTGATCAGGAAAAATAATATATTAATATATATTATTTAATATACTTCATATCTACTGCATGCATAAAAAGGATTTATAGGGTTTATCCATACACGTCAAAACACATATTTTCTATTTTGTTATTTAGTTTAGTCAATTAAAATTCTCAGGTACATATATATATATTTAAAAACAATTATTCAATCTACCTAGATTGTGCAATGATTAAGAGTTTACCATTTGCTAGGACATTATTGAAGCTAGTCATTTCAGTCACATCCTCGTGCAATTAAATTTCTTTCATAATTGAATTGACACCAATTCCATCATCTAAAATATTAAAAAAATATTAATTGAGAATAAATAACCTTTCAAAATATAAAATAAAAATGAATTAGAAAAAATAATATATTCACATGTTTTTTATAATCCTTCATATATTCTGCATAAATAAAAAAGGTTTAAGAATTTATTCGTACACATGTGCAAAAATATATTTGTCATTTTGTTCTTCATTTTACCAGGGTATTATCGAGGACCGCTATCTCGGAATTTCATGCAAATGAACTCCATATGGATCGATGCCCACAAATTCATCTTCATATTTTAAAACTATTATTGTAAGGAAATAATATGTAATAAAAATAGTTAAAAAATATAATAAGCTTTGAATCGAAAGATATATTCTTACCTCTGTGTTTGTATATTTTTGTGCTCAAAAATTGAATCACCGATCACACACACTTAGATACACATGCATACACAGACACAAAAATTTACAACAGTCGGCAAAAGTTACATCTCTCTTAAAAAGATAAAGACAAGAAGTCTAAGAGAGAGACAGACTTGAGAGAGAGAAAGAGGAGAAAACATTTTTTTTCTTCTTGTCTTGTTATTCACTTAGGAATTTCACTAGAAGTAGATTAGGAGTTTGAAGCCAAATTTAATAAGAAGTTTGAAACCAAATCTAATAATCTTCACCTTGACAAAACTTCTCCCAACAGAGTAATGCTTTTACAAATGCGCCGTTAGACATCATGTTGCGGGGAAATATTAATAAAGTTCAAAGTAGTATTGAAACTTGAAGGTAGAAACAACATTTGTCATTATATTAGCAGGGTTATCCGTAGTACTGATATTTTTAAGTAATATATCTCTTTCATTTAGAATTTATCGAACAAAATGGAGTCTGTCATCAATGTGCTTGGTACGAGTATGATGAATAGAATTCTTAGCTAAACAGATAGCGTTCTGACTATCACAAAAAATTCTAATATACTCCTAAGAAATGCCTATGTCATTGATCAAACCATATAATCAGATAGCTTTCTTAAAAGCTTCTTTCACTATCATGTACTCTGCTTCAAGTCTTGGACAAAGCAACTATAGACTTAAGAGTAGAACACCAATTAACAATTGATCCACTAGACATAGTAAAAATATATCCAATCATCGATCATTGTTTTTCGAGATCACCAGTATAATCAGAATCAACATAAACAACTGAATACTAACCAAACTTGTCGACTTTCTGAATTTCAATCCAACATCGACTGTACTATGAATATACCGTAGAATTCATTTTCAAAGCCATCTAGTGAACTTTCCCTGGGTCGTACATATACCTGATGACCATGCTAACAGCATGTGAAATATTCGGTCTTATACAAACCATAGCATATATCAGAGCACCAACCACATTAGCATAAGAAACACTTGCAATTTGCTTTCGCTCTTCATCCGTACTCGTAGACATAGAAGAACTCAATCTGAAGTGAAAGGCCAATGGTGTATTGACAAGTTTAGTTGAACAATCCATATCAAATTTCTGTAAAAGTTTTTGTAGATACAGAGTTTGAGTTAACCAAACTATACCTTTCACTCTATCCCTCTTAATCTCTATACACAAAGTTTTCTTGGCTTTGCCGAGTTTCTTCATTTCAAATTCCTAACTAAGTTGAGTTTTCAATCGATCAATCTTCATCTTGCTCTTAGATGTGATTAGCATATCATCCACATATAAGAGAAAATATATTATGGAACCGTCGTTGAGTTTATGAAAATACATACAATAATCAAACTGACTTCTTGTGTATTTGTGCTCCATCATGAACTAATCAAAATGCTTGTACCATTACCGCAGAAACTGCTTCAAGTCATACAGAGACTTCTTTAACAAATATGCCAAATGTTCTTTGTTAAGTATTTTGAACCCATCTGGTTGAGACATGTATATCTCCTTATCCAAACCACCATACAAGAAAGTATTTTTTACGTCAGGTTGAACCAACTCAAGATCAATCTAAGTAACCAAAGCTAGTAAAATTCGAATAGACGAATGCTTAATAACAGGAGAAAAAATCTCATTGTAGTCTATTCCTTTCTCTGTGCGTAGCCTTTAGCCACTAGTCTAACTTTGAATCTGACTCTTAAAGTATCCTTTTTCATAGCATATACCCATTTACATCCGATCGCTTTCTTTCCTTTAGGAAACTATAACAATTCCCAAGTCTAGTTCTTGTGAAACGACTCCATTTCTTCATCTATAGTTGTCTTCTATTTTAGATTTTCATTACCCAGTATAGTATCTCTATAAGGACATTTGACTCTCTCAATCATCGAAAGTGCATAGGCAACAATATCAATATATCAAGCAAGTTTGTGAATCACTCTCTTCGATTTACTGGTCGTGGTGGATTCTGCTGGTTGTCAAGTTTTAGCCTATTCTAGATTTGATGTAATATCAATATCTTTATATTCCTCATCAGGAATATATACTATCTGAACAGTCTTAGTCGAAATTACTAGACTCACAAGCTCTACCTGCTGAGTAGATCTTGGACTCATATTTTTTTTCATAGGATTTTTTAGTTGTAATATCCTAGACTCATCAAAAGTAATACCTCCACTCAAAATAACTTTCTTCGACTAGGGACACCAAAGTCTATATGCCTTTGTACTACAGCTAAAGCCCAAAAATATACTTTATTAGCTTTAGAATCCAACTTAAATTAAGTCACGTGAAAATATGCAAGACATCCAAACACGTATAACCAGTCATAATAACTAACAGGTTTATCAAACCATACCTCCATTGGCGTCTTTCCACCAATCCTAGTTGCAAGTAATCTGTGAGGTGAGAGGCATAATTCACTGCCTCTGCTAAAAATGCCTTGCTCAATCCAACATGAGAAAATATTCATAGAACTTTCTCTACCAGAGTATGATTCATGCATTCTACCATCCCGTTCTACTGAGGTGTACTAGGAATTGTGAAATGTTTGACAATTCCTTCCTTTCGACAAATATGGAGGAACATATCTGATTTGTACTCACCACTATTATCTTATATAAGTTTCTTGATTTTTCTGCTAGTTTGAGTCTCAACCATTTGCTTCCAATTCAAAAATATATTAAGAATTTCATCTTTATATTTCATAGTGAACACCCAAACTCGTTCGAAAAAATCATCAATAAACATAACAAATCTGTGTTTACCTCCCAAAGAAGCATTTTTTATAGTTCCCTAAACGTCAGTATGAACATAATCCAGAATTTCTTTAGTTTGGTGAATTGTAGTGCCAAACTTCACCCTTATTTGCTTACCTAACACACAATTCTCATATAATTCAATTTTTCCAATTTTGGCTCCTTTCATAACACCTTGCCGTACAAAAATTAGCAAAACTTTCTCACCAGTGTGCTCCAATCGCATGTGCTAAAATTTGAAAGTGTCTAATTCATCTGAACTGTTGGAGACAACGACACTGCCTATGATAGTACTCTCATTCATAGTATAGATTTTCTTTTTGAGTCCCCTTCATAACAACCAGTGCACCTTGAATAACTTTCAGAATACCTCCTCTCATATTGACCTTATAACCTTTTGAGTCTAAGGTTCCCAAAGAGATAAAACTTTTCTTCAAGTCTGTGGTACGTACTTTAACATCAATCAAAATTTTGATAATTCCGTTGAACATCTTCAGTTGGATATTTTATATCTTTTTTGTTTTGCATGCATTTTCGTTACCCATTAGGACAACTCCACCATCAAACTCCTCAAAGCTCAAAAAATAGTCTCTATAAGGGCTCATGCGATAGTAACATCCAAAATCCACTTGTCAGAATGATTAATGGATGATGAAATAGTCAAAAATGCATCCAAATCTTGATTTCCATTCCTTGCCACATTCACTTTCAATTCCTTCTTTTTTTTGTTCGGATAATCTTTCTTCTAATGGCCTTTCTGATGATAGTATGACACACTTATTTTGAGTGAGACTTCCCTCTCCCTCCAGATTTTTGGGTACTCATCTTACCTCTTACTGTAAATGCATTTGAACTCGATTCTAGGTGAGCATGCTAATCTTTCTTTCGTACCTCGTTATTTTGTCAAGGCATTAGAAATATCGTTAAATTCAATTTTATCTACAAGGTGGTTGTCAGGTGCTCATAAGTGTCATGCAAGAAATTTAACAACAAAAGAGCCATCTTCATCATCAATTTCAATATTCAGATTTTGCAAATCAATTAAAATTTTATTAAAACTATTCAAATGCTTATTAATGGGTGTACCTTTCTTGTACTGGAAGCAGAAGAGTTTCTTT
>CM018916.1:12451897-12459397 GCA_009663005.1 Actinidia chinensis
AATTTACAATATAAATAATTTATATCATCAAAATGAGCTTAAAATACTTAAATTGCACTGTGTCATTTAGGCCCATTTGTGCTAAAAAAACACATAGTATTTTTTGTAAACTATTGTCTAGGTTTTTGCTAAAAAAAAATCGCCCCTCAAATAAGCTTAGCCCAAGCAACTATTAAAAAAAAAATTAAACTATTTTATAATAAAAACCCATTCTTCCACTATCACAACAATTATGCAACTCCACTTTCACATTCTCTCTTTAAAACCAACTCATTTATTATTAGAATTGTTTGTTTTTTTCATGCGCACGTCAGTGTAGTGTATACATGGATGATGGATGGAGAGGGCGAGAGAGAGAGAGAGGGGGGGGGGGGAGAGAGAAGCGGTCCACCAGAAAAACTGCTGAAGCCTTGCAATTGTCGTTTCCTCTGTTCTCACACCTCATCTCTACCATCCAAAACCTACTTTCTAAATCCCCTCCGTCTCCTCTAAAAAGAGAGAAAGTGTGGAAAGAGGGAAGGAGGAGCGTCTCTGCCATTTCTTCAGAAATCCCAACGGTTCTTTTCCTTCTTTCTGCACAAAAACTCCTCTCTCTCTCTCTCTCATTTGCTAGATCTTTCTGTTCCTCTTGGAGTCTTTGTAATTTCCGTTTAGGATAGTTTTTCAATTCCAACCCATTTCATAAGATTGGCTTTCTTGGGGTTTTTTTCTAGGTCTTTGCAGGTACTCTGTTTTTTCTTGTACTTTATCAAAGTATAATTTAATTTAAATTAAGTAAAAATTATATAATTTTACTGGGGTTTATGTAGACTTTCAGTATCAGGGTTTTGCATGACAATTTGATTCCTTGTTCATAACTCCTTAACCACTATCTTGCTTCTCTCTGTTTGTTTGTTTGTTTTAAAAATTGTTTATAGATGATTTTTTATGGAATTCTCAGTGGTTTTTTAAATAGGCTTCTGGTATCTTCTTAATCTAGTCTAGGTTACTGTGGAAGTACTTCACTTTTTCTCTCATTTATTAATAAAAGTAACTTTTGTTGGTTTTAGGGTTTATTCTGGCATTTTCCTGGCTACACTGATCTGAGTTTTGGAATTTTCTTGGAATCTCCATCACCAATTTTATGGAATCTGAATTGGGTCTGTGACAATATACTTCACTTGTTTCTGCAACACTCGTCAGATTCTGAGAATTGGATTTTTTTTTATTTTCATCGAATTTCAGGTGTGAACTCTCAGTTGTTGAAATTGAGACTCAATTTCTTCAATCCCTTCGAATTTTTCACTAGCATTTGTGCTGATTTTGATTCTAGTCTTTCATTTTCTTGATCGAATCTCTCCACAAATGTCTTCTTGTTTAAGGGGAGGCATTGAAATGTTGAAGTCTCCATCACCATCTTCAACTTGGACTTCAATTTCATCTTCTCCCTCATCCACTCTCTCTGAATCCTGCAATTCCGCACTTGCAAACTCCACCGAAAAAGCGTCGAACAACTCGAAAAAGACTTGATCAAACCTATAATGAGGCTATAGCAATTCTCTCCACAGCCTGCCCAATAATCTTCCCTCCCAAACACATCACAAAGCCCTTCAAATTCACCAACCCACATGACAATTTCTTTTATGAACCCCAAGACTTGCTCCTACCAATCCAAGAAACAACCGATTTTGGAATTGTTCCAAGAGTTGGAAATTGTGGAAAAAAAATTCACAGACCGGGGGAAAACGATTCCCGGGTGGACTTGTGTGAGGATTTCTATGCGGAATCAATATTGGATGAGGAAATTGAAGCGGGTATTGACAGTATGTTGGGGAATTTAAGTGTGAACAATGAATCGACTGAAATGGGTATTGAGAGTATCATAAGAAATTCAGATTTGTTGATGAGGAGGGGAGAGAGAACATTGAGACATCTTGATGAGAGAGAGTGGTTGAGGTTTCCAATTGTTGATGTGCTTGAAATCTCCCCAAACTTCAACAGAGTTAGGACGGACAGGAAGAAGGAAAAAAAAGATAAAGAAGACTGTGAAAGCCGAGGAAAAGAATTCAGAATCAGAGTGGAATTCAATTCCCAGATTGCTTCTGAAATGGAACTATGAAGAGGTACTGAATACTTGGTCTGATCGAGGGACGTCATTTTCCGAGGAAATTTCAGGGAATGATTTCCGTGTAAGTTTCTCATCTCCCCTCTTAGAAATTAAAATTTGTTTTCAAAATCAGGATACATTTTAGATATTGTATGATGATTGACACGGTTCGTGTTTCGACAGTTTTTAATAAAAGTTTTTAAAAAAATTTGATCGAATCGGTACGATTCGCGATTCGATTTGATTCGCGATTTAAAAAAGGGTCATATTCGATTCACGATTTGACAGCCTATTAATTAAATACTTTGTTCTAAAAAATAGTGTTTTGCAAAATTGCAATACAAATAGATTTCCATGCAAGTCTTGATTTCCATGCAAGTCTAGATTTCCATACTTTGTTCTAAAGAATTTGTTTTTAGGGAAGATTTATTTCCACCAAAAAATGAGTAGAATGTAGAATTATTAATTAGATGTTTCGTTTTCGAAAATATTGTTTACAAAACTGCAATAAAATAGAACCAAAATTTCTCATTTTTCGAATTGGCTCCGATGGAGAAAGCCAGTGGCACAATGGGTTAGGGTTAGGGTTTGAAATAAAAAAAATAAGAAAATATGATTTTGATAGCGCTTGATTCATGCCACGTGGAATTATGACGTCATCAATTAACGCACACAGAGAAAATGTCATAATAAAATCTAAATATGAAGGGCCAAAGCGAGAATTTTTTCTTACGTCGTAGGTTCAACCATGTTGAAAATAGAAGGAAACTTATATAATGAAGTTATGTGTACTTGTGTAGCGAATCAACACCTTTTGAACTTGGAATTTTTCAAAATAGTTTTAAATGTTTATTTTTCACGACATTTTATATTTGTTTTTAGATTTTAAAGACACGTTAATGTTTCTACAGCTCCTATTTTCATTAGAATAGAGTCGAATGAAATAGGTTGCTCCTTGTTCCACATATTTTTATCTTCACGGAAAGATGATCCTTTTGCTCTCTATGGCAAATGTCACCGGGTCAATTTTTCGAATCTAAATTTGCCTGCGACACTAAGTAATCACATTTAGTCTTAGCCAAACTTTGCACACATATAATGAGAATACAGAATTCGAAACAAGACACAATAATAATTTACAAGAACTCAATCTCAACATTTTATTACACCAGCAATAATATAAGGGATACACTTATAATTTCGGACGGAAACTCTCTGCCTCAATCCTGGCACACACAGCCACTTTTATAGAGACTTTTACATGCAGTTAGAACTGCCAATCCTAACTGCTAGGACATTTGGACCAATAACATTACAGCCTATATGTTAGAACATTTGGACAAATAAAATCAGTCCTTACAATAATTATTTCAGACATGAATATAATCATTACAAGTGTAAATAACCAACGTCAGCAACTACTTTGCTTGTAACTATCTGTTTGTGCATATGTCCCATGTGCGCCCAGGTATACCCACGCCTGAACCTATGTCAATACCCAGTGCCTATTTTTGTTCACAACTCACACTGCAACGCACTTCCTCATGCTTTTGCCATTAAGGTGGCACATGTGCAAAATGCCACCACACACCAACCCTTAATCATGTTGAGGGACTAAGGCACTAACCGACCACCCCCACGAGAAGAAATCGACGTCCTTGTCGGTAGGATCTTCATAGTCCTCGATCTGCCTTTCAAACTGCCACAGTGTGACATCCTTCTCCCAGCTTACATCAGAATCTGAAAAATTATTTTTATTTGACAAGGTAATGGGTTCTTCGATTCTTCTTGCTCATGTCTTTCGTCTTTTGATCCAAAATGCTCTCAACTTCTCTATAAAACTGCTTTCTAATCACTGGCGGAGCACACTTTGCTTGTTGTCTAGTTGTGTTACCATATCTTGGTGATATGGTTTGAGAAAACTAACAGGAAATATCGGATGGATCTTCAATTTGTTCGGCAACTTCAATTTATAAGCAACATTTTCAATGCGTTTAATCACTTCAAACGGACCGTTGTATCTAAGAATCAACCCACGATATACCGAATTGCTGCTTATTTTTTCTCAAATTTGGGGAGTAAGTTTTAGCATAACTTTATCCCCAATATTGAATTTCAGAGATCGCCTCCCTTTGTCAGCATACTTCTTCATGCATCTCGCTGCCTTTGCCAAACTATTTTGGGCCTCATCTAGTAATTCTTGCTTTGAACAAGAAAATTTGTATGCTACTGGACACCTTCCTCCAAAAATCGCTCTAGCCACTTCGTGGAGTGAGTGATTGATGTCCCGTTGACAATTCAAATGGGCTTATGCTTGTCATAGAGGATCTATGCAAGTTGTAATAGAATTGTGAACTGTCTAGCAAATTCACTCAATTCTTCTGGAAACTGTTGCATAATAACGGAGATATTCCTCTAGCAGCCTATTCAACTGCTCTGTTTAGCCATCCGTCTACGAATGGTTGACTGTAGAGAATTTCAACTCCAATCCCATCAAATTGAATAATATCGTCCAAAACCATCCAGTGAATCGAGTGTGCCTGTCACTTACAATATCCTCTGGCAATCCAAAATATTTCACCACATATTTGTAAAACAAATCATGCATGTGGTGCAAGAATAAAAACCGCATACTTAGAAAAACGATCAACAATAACCATAATGGAACTCATATCCTTGACATTTGGGCTGCAGCAACCCTACCGACTTCTTGCACTCCGTCTTATCTTGCTGGCACATCAGGCAAGTCTTAACATAGGCTTCAACATCATTCTCCATCTTTGGCTAAAAGTATGAGCGTCCCAACAATGCCATCATCCGTTGCTTGCCAAGATGACCAGCCCATTGTGGGTCGTGTGCTTCTCTAAGTAATTCTTGTCTAAGTTCCTCGTTAATAGGGATGTATAACCTATATCATTTGGCATGTAGAATGTTATCTTCCAACCAATATCGGCGTACCACTCCTTCCTTGACATCTTAAATCAATTTTTGATAATCTGAATCAGACTCCGCACATGTCCTGATTTGGTCCAAAAAGTCAGTAGTAATCTGGAAAATAGCAATGACATAGTCGTGAATCTCCCTCTGTCTTAAAGCATCAACAACCTGGTTGTGACGTCCAGGCTTGTGCCACCACTCAAAGTCATATTCCTCAAGAAACTCCTGCCAGCGTGTTTGTCTTGATGACAACTTTTTCTGAGATTTGAAGAATATATTGGCCACGTTGTTAGTGATCACCAATAACTTGGTGCCTAACAAATAAACCCGCCAAATTTGAAGGTAATGCATCACCGCAATCATCTTTTTCTCCAGCATCGAACACTTCTTCTAGGCATCATTCAACTTGCGACTTTCAAATGTCATCAGATGGCCTTCTTGCACCAGAATACATGCCAATTGCCTTATCAGACACATTCGTATGCACTTCGAAAGGCAAGTCAAAGTCAAGCAAGCACAACACTGGTTTGCTTGCTACAACCACCTTTAGTTTGTCAAAACTTTCTTGGCAGTTGTTGCTCCACTACCATGGTCGATCATTCTTGAGCAAATATGTGAGAGGCGCCGCCTTCTTTAAGTAATCCTTCACAAACTTTCGATAATAATTTGCTAAGCCAAGGAAATACCGCAACTTAGGGACTTTGTTGGGTGCTGGCCAATCAAGGATAGCATGCACATTTTTTCCATCCATCTTATAATCCCTTTGAAAATGATATACCCCAAAAACTTATTTTTCCCATGGGAAAACTCCTACTTCTCCTTCTTGACATATAAATGATGTTCCCTAAGCTGTGAGAACACATTCCTTAAATGAATCGAGTGATCCGCCAAAGACTCACTATAAATCACAGTGTCATCTAAATAGATAACTATAAATTGATCAACAAAATCGTTAAAAATGTCATTAATTAAATTACAGAATGTAGCGGAAGCATTTGTGAGACCAAATGGCATAATCAAGAATTCGTATGAACCGTATCTAGTCACACATGTTGTCTTTGCATCATCCCCTACAGCGACCCTAACTTGCCAATAGTCAGATCGTAGATCCAACTTTGTGAAGTAAGAAGCCTTGCACAAACAATCAAATAAATCAGCAACCAAACTGACAAGATATTTATTTTTGATAGTAATCTTATTTAGAGCCCGATAGTCGACACATATGCGCGTGAACCCGTCTTGCTTCTTTTGAAAACGAATAGGGGCACCGTATAGGGCTTTAAAAGGCTGGATAGCATCCAGTAACTCCGTCAATTGCTTCCGCAATTCAGTCAATTCTGAGAGACACATTATGTATGGTGCCTTCGCTAGAGGCTTAACACTAGGGACTAAGTCAATCTTGTGATCAGTTGTAAGACGAGGTGGAAAAGACTTGGGCAATTCGGATGGCATCACATCCCCAAATTATGTGAGTACATCAACAACTTCATCAGGCACTTCCACCACAAGGTCAGGTTTGATCTCCACCAACACTAAGAGATAAGTCACAACGCCTTTCCTTATACTATTTTGAATCTAAATTGTCGACAACACGCTTGCATTCCTCTTGACACCCTTGCCTTCGTTTGGCTTGTTGCAACCATGCACGAAGCAAGGTGCGCCCTCGTCTGAAATCAATAATCCACTTAGATAAGGCATCAATACCACTTTTGCAACCCTAAAGAAATCATTCCCTAGAATGACATCAAAGTCGTCCAGTGGAACCACCATCAAGTTCACTTAGCCTGACCAATCTCCGACTTGAATTTCCACTTTTATAACCATGCCACACACAGATTGTGCTTCCGAATTCAACGTCTTGATCCTACTCATATTTGGCCAACTTTTATACCAAAGGACTGCACCATCTTTTCAGAGATAAAATTATGAGTAGCACATGTGTCGACCATACCCAACACATTAGTTCCACTAAGTACAAGTTTAATATACATCAAACCTAACAAGGGAGTCTTCTTTGCACGAATTGCGTTTAACAACTACAGTGACAATGGCATTCAATGCCTCACGCTTTGGACAATCCTTTGCCCGATGTAGACCATCACAAATAAAACAACCCTTATTTTTTGGCCTATCTTACTTTGTGAATCATCCGCTTTTGGTTTGAATCTCGAACCATTGTTTTTCCCATTCTTCCACCCAGACTTGTTCTCATTGCCTTTCTTGTCCCATTTTTTATAAGGCCATTTCTATTTGGATTTAATGGACTCCGAAATTGAAGGATTGCCCAACTTGTAATTAAGAAAACTATCGGTAACAACAATTACAAAGGACAAATCCTTGACGCTTGAGCGACGTAATTCCAACTGCGACCCAATTTTGCAATGTAGTCATGAAATTGAAGAGTTTGTCTTCCTCTGACACATCCCTAACGTCCAACGACAGGGAAATGAATTGTTTCACATATTCCCTCATTGTGC
>CM018916.1:12466897-12471897 GCA_009663005.1 Actinidia chinensis
CATCATGGCAGCAGCAGCAAGCACACAAGCCACACGCATACACAAAAGCCTCACCTATGTCAATCCAAAGCCACAATCTCCAAATCAATGTATAAAATCCAAAGTATGACCACTAATTGACGGTATTAATTTGTCTTTTCCTTTTTATCTCTACTCCTTTTTCTCCCCTAATCTGTTTCTAATATCCCATTTAAAGTAGCACACATTGATTTGTCTACATACTCCATACCTTGGCTACCCATCATGGTAGCAAGCACACAAGCCACACGCATACACAAAAGCCTCACCTATGTCAATCCAAAGCCACAATCTAAAGCTTTTCCAACAAGCAAAACCTAGTTTTCAATAAGCACAATCCAGCTGTTTAATCGAACTTGTGAACGACTTGAGCCCAGAAGTAATGGAGAAACTTGATCCCATGATCGAAAACCTCACATGAACTGTGACCAAGATGCTGGCCTCCATGGCCCAGCTAGCTATCCAAGTCTAAAACCAACAACAAAACCCACCTCAACACTATCCAAACCCACAAGCCCATGTGAACGACCCGTTTAACCCATTTCCACACTATCCAAACCCACAAGCCCATATGAATGATGGCCCAACTAGCTATCCAAGTCTAAAAACCAACAATAAAACCCACCTCAACACTATCCAAACCCACAAACCCATGTGAACGACCCGCATAACCCATTTCCACCCAATCCAAAACCCCAAGCCCATATGAATGACACGCTTAACCCACCTCCACACTATCCAAACCCACAAGCCTATGTGAATTACCCGCTCAACCATGCCCTGCCAATTCAACCCAACCCACTTCTAACCCAAGATGCTACCATGAAAGTCCAATTGGAGAAGATCGACCGTATTGGAAATGTTATGAGGAAGACTAAGGGGATTGAAGACCATATCCTTGATGTCCAATGCCTATGTCTGTTTCCTGAGGCCAAACTACCAGAAAAATTCAGGATGCCTAACATGGACAAGTCCGATGGAACCGGAGATCCTAAAGTGCACTTGAACCATCCAAGGTTAGACCATGGGAGGACACAGCCAACATCTTTGTGACGCAATACGCATACAACACCCAACTCGACACTAGAGACTTGGAGACCACTCATCGAAATGCAAAGGAAACTTTCTCTGAGTTTTTGGGAAGATGGAGAGCCAAAGTTGCCATGATGACTACAAGACCCTCAGAAAAAGACCGAGTCTGAATGGTGATCAAGAACTTGCAGCCCCAACTCATGAAGCACCTCATTATTCAACCCTTAAGTACTTCTAAGCAATTGTTTGAAGTTGGAGTCCAAATAGAGGATGTCGTGGGAACCGAAGTTTTAGAAAGAAGTGAAAGTGGAGGAACAAACCCAAAGAGATTTGGGGGAAACAATCATCAAATTAACATTGAGTCAACGAAGTGAATGCTATTGACATGCTTGGTTTGCAAGATGGGAGAAAAAAAAAAGAGAGAGCACCTCCTTGAGAGGAATGTCATTGTCTGAAGCACTCGAGAAGCTCAAGAGAGCTGGCCACTTGAAACCCCTCGACCCCGTGCCACCACCAAACCCTCTTCCACCCAGCCATACCCCCCAAATCACTACTGTGCCTTTCACCAAGCCCAAGGCCATCTCACCAACAAATGCATCTGCCACCTTGAAATCCAAGACCTCATTGATGCCCAAAAGATCCATATCAACCACCTCAATGATGAAAGTCATATTCTTGATCTAATCACCCTCATTATACTCAGCCCAAGCCTGTCAAGTATCTTGCTAACATTCTCAACCTGTGTTTCATCCAACATGGACTCGAAAATGAAGAAGAGGAAAAGATGGATGGTTGGTGGAATGATGAAGAATGGTGGGGAGATGAAAACGGGGATATGAAAGACTTATACTTTCTCCAAGAAATGGACTTAAACCATGTTGAATTCACGTGGTATGATCCAACCAAGTCTTTTGCCAATGACTTCGACTGGAATGGGTGGGAAGACCCCCAACCCCCAACCAATACATATAGACCAAACCCACCAAAGAGCCAACCACACCAGAAAGCAAAGAATCCAAGAACTTGCCAACAACCCTTGATCATCCAACCAAAGCAACAATCTATCCCTTTGACCCTGCTCAAACCCTAACCATTGATCAAAATGTTGACACCACAGTTCAAGAAGAAGAAGGGCATGATCCAAAAATCAAGATAAAGAATGAACCAGCAAATTTGGGAAACTCTTCCTTGGAATTTCTCTTTGCGAGTCAGGACCTTGGCAGTTTGGATGAAGACAAAGAAAGCTACGATGGTGATGCTCAAGTTCAAGGACAAGCTGAAAGACTTCTTGAAAAATTCTCAAACTTGATAGTGGATGCCAAGGGAGGTCAAAAGATATGAGAGCTTGGTCAATGTGGATATCAAGTCATCTAATAGTGAGTTTTTCTTTTTGAGTTCTAGTTAGATTGTGTAGCCTTTTTCTTGATTAATGAAATAAGCATAGAATTTTCGGATCGCTCATCCATTTTCTTAAAAAAAAAAGAAAAAATGAATTATTGGTTTTGAAACAAAAAAAAGGGCCCAACCTACTGTGGAAGAGACTTTGATAACAAACTTCGGTAGTGAAAATAATCCTTTACAAACTTGGATTGGTTCCACCCAGTCTTCAGAATGGGTGACACATTGATCGATTTGCTAAAAGAATATAACAATGTTTTTGCTCGATCTTATGGAGATATGCTTGGAATCGATCCCGAATGTTAAAATCAAACAAGAGCTCAGTGTGTTCAACAAAATTGGGTGTTCAGAATTGGAGTTTGCCAATTTTATGTCTAGAAGATTCTTGAGTCTAAGCTGTGGAATTCAAAATGAAGAAGGGCAATCATTTCTTCTACCCAAACACTAAACTGTCCCTTGTAAACCATTTTAGCCTACTAATTTTCTTTTTGAAAACCCCTTAGACAGACATCCCCCACATTGGGGTAAATGAGGAATTCAAAGAAATAAAGAATGAACAAATGAAAGTAGATAATAGAGAACCGAGGTACAAAAGGAAGGAGGAAGAGAAAAAAAATTGAATGAGCAATAAAAGAATTCATGTAGATGGAGATTTAATGATGCGAAAAGGGGGAAAAGGGTTGTCTCTAAATCATCAAAGATGAGGCAAATGACAAAATAATGGAGAGTGATAGATGGCTGATAATCTAGAACCCTAAACGGATAATTGTTTTGAGCCTCAATTACCCATTGTTTGCCTTTTACCTCACCTACATTACGGTCCAAATAGAAGTTCTTTCTGATTGAAAAGCATGACTTAGAAGCAAGAATCCAAGATAAAAAGGGCATGATCCACTCCGAGACTAGGGGCATAAACGTTCTTCCTTTTGGGTTGATGGAAGGCATATTGACATTCACCGTTGTTATATTGCTTGAAAACAGGCGAAATAACCAACAATGTGAATAAGGGAAAATCTTGGAAGTCTTTCATGTTCAAAATTGTTTGCCAATGGGCATGCGAGTGTTCGTGGTTGAGAGCAAAGTGACGCAAGGGGCATGTTTAAAACCGAATGAATATCATCATAAAAGGGCTGCATTTGTCACAAGTTGTTTCATTTGGGAACCTTTTACCCTTGAGAGGCTTGCTAAGTTGAAAACCCGCAAGGGGAGGCCTAGGCAAAAGTTAGAATACAAAAAAAAAAATGCGTAATGATGAAAAACCTTGGGGCAGCCTATGACAAAAGGAGAGGAAAATACCCGAGTTCACCTTGAACTACATAATGGCCTGATTCTCACCTTGGGATACGTAGGCAAGCTCAAAGTCTAGAGGTTCGGCCACTCGTCTTCAAACCTTGATTGGTTCACTACACTAGGGGCATTTGCAGTTTCGTCGATGATTTGACACTAGGAGCAATTTGTTCATGGAAGCCAAAGCATTTCACACTAAGGGCATGACGTTATCACAGGGACATGGGCATACACACAGGGGGCATGGCCGCACATTGGAGGATTCCACGAAAGGGGCATTGATTTTGTAAAATGATTAGATGTAGGAAAGCATTAATTCCTTTACATTTTTAGAGCATTGAGATTATGATATCGCAAACCAATGGGAATGAGTTTAATCCATGAAGAATTTTGAAAGGAAACTCTTCACTGCCTAATTTTGTTGAAAAAAATATTGTTCACAATCTACTTCCACTGCTAGAATAGCTAAAATGGAGGGGAACATCATTTAAACTTAAGGCACAACAAAATAGGCAAAGACTGATGATTTCTTCCTTTATCGGTGTATTATTTTGTAAATTTTCTTGTGTGTCTAAGAGATGGTTCTATTGTCTAAACTCTCTTTTATGCTCTTTGCACTTTGACCCCTCTTGGAACATGAGTTTCCTTCCATTAGCACACTTGTACTGTTTGAGAGTGCGAGTATGAGTTTATATCCATGAAGATAAGCTTGAATATTATTTAAAGAAAATGTATGAATGCTTCCGGAATCATCCACGGTTAAAAAGAAGAATAGGTTGTCCAAATACAAAAGCTACAATATCTTGACTTAAGACAAAAACCGAAACGGAAAAATTTGGAGACGACATCTGATATTCAAACAAGAATGACTAGAATCATTGGCGGTATCTTTATGAAGTAAAACTTTTCGAGAACAAATTTTTGTTGAGATAGATTTCTCATTTTTTGAATTTTGATTTTGTTTTCAAAAAATTTACAAGTTTCTTTCTTGAGAAAATTTCTACTTCGAGATAGATTTCTCTATATTGTTTTCTAGTCAACATAGAATTGTATATCCATGGGAAGGATTTTGAAATACCCATGTTGATAGGGATAAATATTTTGAGAGAGAGATTTCTCACTCGTGTGGATAAGGATAGATTTTTTGAGAGATAGATTTCCCACCCGTGTTGATAGGGATAGATTTTCCAAGAGAGAGATTTCTCATCCGATATTGACAGGGATAGATTTCCCAAGAGATAGAATTCTCACTCAATGTTGACAGG